>VZTE01006054.1:60137-112665 GCA_013397775.1 Eulacestoma nigropectus | reverse complement strand
ATTTCACTTCAGTAGATGGTTTCCGGGTGGACTACTGAGTTTGTGAAGAAATGTCCGCGGCATCAGCAGAAGGAACCTTTTTCCCTAAGCATAAGAAAGAGACTTTTAAAGACTGTAACACTGACCAAAATTGTTACCTTTTGTGCGAGGTGGTAAAAGGAGAGGAGAGTGCTGGAGGGAGAAAAGGCGGCGGGGGGAAGGAGTTTTTGTTTGGGGAGTGCTGGAGGGGGAAGAGGTAGGGGGGGAAGGAGTTTTTGCTTGGAGAGAAGAGGGTTGTGCTTTAACTTTCTTTCTATTTCTTGTTACTTTTAACCGTGTTAGTAATAAGCTTCCTTATATTCTTTAAAGTTTTAGGCCTGCTTTGCATTTCTTCTAATCCTTATCTCACAAAGTGAAATACATGTGCTCAAACCACTACAACTAGCTTTGGAGGAAATTTATCATAAATTGTTCCCTCCATACTGTTTCATACTGGCAGTTTTTTTGAGGAGTGTAATTGGCAGCCAAGGCCTCAGGGGGCATAGGGATACAGTCGCATTGTATGTATATAAGCATGTATTTACAACTATATGTAAGAAATATGCAATATATTATGTACTCTGGTCTATTTGTCTGGCTATCTATCTATCTAGCTAGCTATCTATCTACCATGTCCTTTAAAAAAAAAGGCAAAGAGGAGTTTGGTTGCTCCAAATAAAACCAACTCTGAAGGAAGTTATATCTCATTGTCTTAATTTTGCAAGCAGTTTATTTCATGCTGAGCTCCAGATTTCCAAAGGAACAGAAATACTATTAATCAGGATATCCTACAACAGATCACCTTCAGATGTTAAATGAACTGTTGAGAGAAAAAAAAAATAAAAGATAGAAACAACCATTGCTTAATTGTTTATTGATCATGCAGAAATTTTCCACTTTACCTAGAAAATATCTAATAAGTAGAGCTCCAAGACAGCTGAAAAGCAGTGATTAATGCTAACATTAGCTCTCTTATTTCACCAAACTGAAATCTATACAAATGGGTCCAAACCAGAAAGCAAGGCTGTGTCAATATTGCCAAGGATTCTAGCATAAATAACATTGCAGAAGACAGAAGTACAGAAATATGAGGAATAGAATAACTGTTCATAGAAACATTGAATCATTAAAGTTGGAAAAGACCTTCAAGACAATTGAGTCCAACTATTATTCCTACATGCATTTCTACAAACTTTGCATACTTTGGTAATGAATTGAGAACTCTAAGCAAGATAACATCTGTGATCCTGAGGATCCTAAAACCAGAATTCCTCATGAAGGGTTCTGTGATGAAACTGCAAAACTGCAGATCAGTGTAGAGATCTACCACACTTTCTTACTATACCTAGCAGATCAGTATAAGTAGTTTACACTTATGATAGGCATATTTAAACTAGGTTAAATCAAAGGACTGGATTTCTTTGTTTTCTCTTTCTCCAACACAGTCATCGTGGCTATTATGGACAGTTAAATGTGGTCATAAATATCTTAGTGAACAGCAATGTTAATTTTGGTTCTAGATATTTTATTGTCAAAGAGATGTTAGCAAACTAAATGGCAATGGAGTGAAGAGGAGCACTGGAAAAACTCATTTGAAAGCAGAGGTGGTCAGGTTTCTTTCAAGTGAAGAATAAAAATAACATAAAAGTAGTTACAGATCAAAATCTACAGCTAAGACTACTCTTTAATTGCCAGAAAATGTAGATAACTTTTTTTCCCTCATGGAACCTTTGTTCCTTCCATCTGCACATCTTCCTGGTAAAATCTGTTCCCTAGAGACAATTACATTCTATGCAGCTCTGAATAAAAAATGAAGGAAAATATGAAAGGTTTGAATTTAAAGTATTTTCTTCTCCAAAATGAAATAAAAGTGGATATTCAAAAGAATATTTTTGCTGGCCAAAATGCACCTTACATGTTTTTGAGACTCTTCCCTTAGATTTTGCTTGGTTTCTCCTATCAAGAATACCTATCATGCACAGGTTTTCATGTGACCTGCTAATGCTACGCCTTGGCTCTGTATAAGTGTATGTAACAGTGATAAATAGAAATCAGACAACAGCATTCCTCAAAATTGTGCTCACTGGGATCTTGCATTTGTGTGGCCAGAACAAAAACAGTTTTATTTTGCAGTGTTAATTTCTTCAGTCTTACTGCAGAGAGACAAGAGCAGACAGAAAATACAAAGTGGTATGTGTGTTACCCAAAGGGTAAAACTGCTTAAATAATGATATAGCCAGATTCAAATTCCTTCTGGTTTGTTTCAAGTTATAGTCATAAGGAATGGTATTAGAAAGGGATATTTCGTCTGTGTTTGAACATGAAATGGCCTCATGTTAAAAGTAACAAGATTTTACTAACTTTTATGTAATATTTACTTATTTTTTCCTTCTTGGATGTCAGAAAATTTTTGAATGTCATTATGAATTTATGCATGTCGTTATGAAGGTCGTTAGGCTGGGTTGGAAGAGACTCATCAGGTTCATCAAGTCCACCCCCAGACCACAGGACACCCGAAGAGTCACACCATGTGCCCGAGAGCATTGTCCGAATACTTCCTGAACTCGGTCAGGCTGGTGCTGTGACCACTTCCCTGTGGAGCCTGTTCCAGTGCCCAGCCACCATATGGACAAAAAACCTTCCCCTGATATCCAGTCTAAACCTCCCCTGACTCAGTTTCATGCAGTTTCCTCAAGACCTGTCACTGGTCACAAGAGTAAACAGATTGGTCCCCATCCCTCCACTTCCCCTAATGAAGATGTTGAAGATTGCAGCGAGTTTCCTCTCAGTCTCCTTTTCTCCAGGCTGAACAGATCAAGTGACCTCAGCCACTCCTCACACGGCTTCCCCTCAAGGCCCTTCACCATCCTCACTGCCCTCCTTTGGACACTCTCTAATAGATAAATGTCTTTCATGTTGTGGCACCCAAAGCTGCCCCCAGCACTCGAGGTGAGGCTGCCCCAGCTCAGAGCAGAGCGGGACAATCCCTTCCCTTTCCTGGCTGGTGATGCTGTGCCTGCTGCCCCCCAGGACACGCCTGGCCCTCCTGGCTGCCAGGGCACTGCTGACTCACATTCAGCTTTCCATCGACCAGGACCCCCAGGTCCCTTTCCACGGCACTGCTTTCCAGCATCTCCTTCCCCAGTGTGTCTGTACATCCAGGGTTTACCTAGGTGCAGCATCTGTCACTTTCCCTTGTTAAATTCCATATATGGTGATTGCCCAGCCTTCCAATTTGTCAAGGTCTCTCTGCAGGACCTCTCTGCCCTGCAGGGAGTCAACAGCTCCACCCAGTTTAGCGTTGGCAACCTTACTCAGTAATTCTTCAAGTCCTGCATTCAGGTTGTGAATGAAGATGTTGAAGAGCACAGGGCCAAGGATGGAGCCCTGTGGAACCCCACTAGTGGCAGGTCCCCAGTCTGATGTCACCCCATTCACAGTAGCCCTTTGTGCCCGACCCTTGAGCCAGTTGCTCGCCCATCACATGATGTGTTTATCCAGCTGTGTGCCGGACATTTTGTCCAGAAGGATCCTGTGAGAGAAGGTATCAAAAACTTTGCTGGAATACGAAAAGCTTACATCAACTGGCTTTCCTAGATCAAATAGGTGGGTTGCTCTGTTGTAGAAAGAAATTAGATTTGACAAGCAGGACGTCATGAAACTGTGCTGGCTGAAACTGTGACCAATGACTTCATTGTCCTCCAGGTGTTTTTCAAAACTACCCAGAATAATCTTTTTCATGATTTTACCAGGCACTGAAGTGAGACTCACAGGCCTGTAGTTTCCAGGGTCCTCCTTCTTGCCCTTCTTGAAAATCAGGACAATGTTTGCCAGTTTCCAGTCAGCAGTGACTGCTCCAGTTTCCCAAGGCAGCTCGAAAATCAACAATTGTTTTGCAAAGACATCAGCCAGCTCCTTGAAGATTCTTGGATGAATCCCATCAGGTCTCATAGAGTTGTAGACATCCACAAATACAAATCACAGATTGATCTTACCTTATTATGGTCAGTGTGCCAAGAAGTAAAATGATTTATGTATCTGAAACTCATGGGCAAGTTAATAAGGCACTACCCACCTCTCGGAAGTTACTGAAGTTTCTTTAAACAGAGCAAGTAGTTTTTCCAGATTTGATACTGCTTGTCATTTTTCCCAATGCCATCTCACCTCGTGGACTACGGTCAACCGGCAAAAACTGCAGGCACTCCATAGCTGCACTGCACTAAGGTATGCCAATTTCATACAATATGGTCTAGTCATCTACAAAGAAGAAAATCTCTGAAGAGAAACAAAATATATTATGTCAGGCCATAAGGCTCCTGTACACTATGCCATTCACTGGCTAAAAGAATGCCTGTGTAATAAAACACAGTTCTGAAAGTTTCACAGTATGTTGGCATAAGTTTGTGTTTCACCTGTGTATTGTAGATGTGTATGTGCATGCACAGCATAATTTCAGTTCCCATATTTATGAAACTGAAATAAAATACTGAGCCTGTCAAATTCTGGTGCCCCTACAGTACTGGCATGTTTAACCACAGCCCTATGCAGCTGCTTGCTCACTCCCCCACCAGTGGGCTAGGGAGAGAATCAGAAGGGCAAAAAGTAGAAAACACATGGGTTGAGATAAAGCAAATTTAATAGGGAAAGCAAAAGCTGTGCACAGTAGAAAAGCAAAATGAGGTATTAATTCACTGCTTCCCATGGGCAGCCAGGTGTTCAGCCACCTCCAGGAGAGCAGGGTCCCATCATGCAAAGTGGTTAATTGAGAAGACAAACACCATCACTCCAAATGTTCCCCCTCCCCTTTGTGTTTCTTTCCCCATTTTATACACTGAGCATGGTGTTGTATGTTCTAGAATATCCCTTTGGACCGCTCAGGAGCTGTCTCTCCTCCCAAGCTCCCGAGCATCCTCAACTTCCTGGAGTACAAAAAGCAGAAAAGGCCTTGGCTCTGTGCAAGTCCTGCTCAGCAATAACAAAAACATTTCTATACTATCAACCCTGTGTTCAGCACAAATCCAACATAGCCCCATATCAGCTTCTGTGAAGAAAGTTAACTCTACCCCAGCCAAAACCAGCACAAATACCTAACACAAGATACTGTCAAAGAACATCTCTTGTTTTGATTGCATATTCCACTTAGCTATCTGCCCTGCTGTACATCCTTTCTGCTTTGTTTATAACTTCAGTGATGCATGCTGAACTGGAAAGCATCAACAGCAAAAATACAGAACACATAAGAGGTCAAGCATATTGTTGGAGGTGATCAGTGTTTGCAGACTTATTATCACGGAAAACCCCGTAATGAGACAAAATGTTAAGATGAGCTAATCTGTGATGAACTTGCTGACAAATAAATCTCTAAATTGTTCCATAAAAAAGAACAAGTAGTCAAAAGTTTAGCCAAACAGTTAAAAAAAAAAATTAAGTATGTGCAGAAATCACTGGAGTTGAAGGAATTGATACAATAGTTTGTTGTATCCTGAAATACATTAAACCCGTATCTCTCTAGCATTTGCTAACTGGTGTCTGATTTCATATATGGTGGTTTTACCATGTAAATATTTCTATATCATAATCTATCTTCATTCTTAATAATAAAATCAGAGGTATCTTCAAAGGATCATGTATTAAGACTGGGGTGGGGAGGTAAATTCAGTGCTAAAAATCCTAGTATTTGACTATAACAGCCTAGAGTCCTAATATTGAGTTAGTTAGTGGGCTTGGATTGCATGGTTCTGTGGATGAGAAAGGACTCCAGATGAATGGAAAATTTTTCAGGTTTTTTTTAAATTACATAAATCTTTATCCAACATTAATGTTTCTTTCTACAAGGCAAATGCATAGGATAAAATGGAGAGAAACATCTATGTTAAACTGCATCAATTTATTTCCTTTTGTCAGCAAAAAATCAAAATTTCTTCAAAGTTGTTTATCATGGAGAAATTTTGGAGTTTATTCAGGTTTTGGTGCTACCCAGACATTTGTTTTTATGTCTGTACTTTCATCACTGGCTCACATGAAGGCAAAGCATTTCATCCACATCAGTGCTCTTGCAGCACAATAATTGCTGCGTCCTAGATTCTGGTTCTGCTATTTTCAATGAATGCCCCAATTTTTTTTTTTTAAGATTCTTAGAAGAAAAGCTCTTTAATAACAAATGTAAAACTTCATTTTTTGCCTTTAGTTTTCCAGCTGTGACAGCTGAAAACTCTAATCAGCCCAAAGTAGAAAAGGGACTTGGTCACATTGCAATTCTTATCCCTTTAAAGGCACTTTCATCCTGATCTGAGTGATTAGTTTTGTGCCACAGAGCAGTGAACATTATGAAGATGAATTTTATATGTAACTATAACTTTAACTATAGTTATTCATATTTCACTTAATGGTGCATAGGAAAAGAGTTGTAGAAAACATTTCTGCATGTGAATATTAAAAACAGAGTGTTTTTTAATGGATATTTCTTTTGGAAATTAGAAAGATTCACACAAGAATTCTGTACTTTCAAACTCCTCTAAAAAGTATGAGGTCACCATGCATGGGACTTTTTCAACAAATCTGTTTATTAGAGGATTAGATGCTTCCCACATGTCTTTACCTGAGTTCACCCTAAAGTCTTTCACCACCAGCTGTCAGAAGGAGGATGTGCCCTTTGCATCAGGAGGAATACTTTGTGCTCTTTGCTGCAGCACAGAGAGCCAGGCCATCCAGAGCAGCTGCCTGACTTATGCTGATGGTGCCTCTCCTGTTTCACACTCTTCATCCTACGGTTTTCCACAACCTCATGATTACTTAAAAGTTCTCTGAAGCCATGGCATTTCAGCTCCTCTACCTTGCTTTACAAATCAAAGGCTGCTTTATTGTTTCATGAGCTGCAGACAACTCTTTCAGCTCTGTTTTCAGCTTAGTGCAATTACAAAATACCCCGCTGTGTGCAAGCACAGACTACACTGATTTTTTTAGACAGACAATCTCAAGTGACAAAAACAAAAGTTTCCTCAACTTACTCTTTTATTTCTTTCTAACGCTTTCCCCTTTCTCAGACACTGGAGACATTCCCTTCAGAGATTGAGACTAGCTTCTGAGCCATCTTGAAAGTTTGCCTCTATTTTCCAGGTTTTCAATACTTAGGGAAACTGGAAACCTCTGGCAAATGCTACAATATAAAAAATACTCATAAAATTCAGGCTTCTCTAAAGTCACAGTGATAGAGAAACCAACTATGTCACATACACTTCATTTGCAGACTGCAAAAACTCCTTTCTGTGTGGAAAAGTTGAGATTTTCCTCTCATGTAAACTGGAACCTGTAACTTAATCTGCTCAAGAGACATGAATGTGCCAAAGAACTGGAAAAGAAGGGGAAAAAGTGGAAAGGGAAAAGTTAGGTTTGATTTATTTCACACACATCCCTACTGTTTGACTTCTGTTTTGAGAAATCTGGCATCAAAACTGTTCTGTTTTCCTCTTATCTGAAAATCTCTTTGACAAACCAGTCAGACAGACACTGTAAAACTCAGGATGGATAAGCTTCTTCAGCAGTGGCATTTCTGGTATTTTAGTGTTTATATAGAGAGTGGAGTTTCAGTCCATGTGATTCAATGGAAAAGAGTAATGAGGCTGTATGCCTTTCAGACTTTCAATTTCCCACCGTGAACTGTGTTAGTTACCCAAAAGCAAAGTATAAAGAAAGAAACAACACAATTATCCTAGTGGCACAAGGGGGTTTTTTCCTGTTACATTGCCAAGCTATGAGGCTGGTGCACCACCAGACAGCTAAACACAGCAATGCTTTGAAGGAATCCTTAAAGAGACATTTGGTGAAGATTTACCTTCTTAGCACTTGCTTAGTCCTTTTGAATATAATTTCCATTGCCACATGTTTTGTGGAATGGTGTGTGTCTGTGGGGCTACTGACAAAGTAGAAACAGGGAGAAATAAATTTGCAAGAAGTGTATGTGAGAGCTCCTTAAAGTCACTGCTTTTGAAACACTTCATGGTGCAGTGGTTGGTAGATTGGCTTTTTGAGGCTGCAAAGGGAATCTTCTCAGGCAAGGTGCAAAAGTATATCTGGAATGAGGGCTTTTTTACGTACATATTGAAAAGCAGTTTCAAAACTAAAGGTAACTTTGGATGCTCTACTACTCTTTCACTCCAAATATTATTGAGTGAAAAAAGTTTATGCCTACCAGGTGCTTAAGTACTTAAAGATATATCTCAGTGGATAATAACTTTTTAAAAAACGTGCAGTCTAGCTTCATGAAGGTGTTCAAGATTAACTGGGTCTTGATGTATTATTAAATTTCACTGAAATATCTCTGAAGTGCATATCAAGATGGTTCTCAAACTCTGGCTGGGGGCCAGTAAAAACCTTCAAAAACCTGAATCCATTTTAAATGTGTAAACAAATGTATTTGTCTAAAATTTCTTTTCCTTTCTTTCATATTAGTAAAGGTATCAACCATGTCTTGGTGTACTAATGGGCCAGCAGTAACCCATCTGGATTCCCTGGGTAATGACATCAACATCTTCTACGAGAACTCATAATATAAATATCCCATAGTCTTTGCCATTGGCTCCTGAAATTAGCATGACCAAACCTGAACAAATGCAGAGAAAGAGAAAAGTTTGAAAAATTTTACTGTGAATAATAAATATTTTCATGAAGGATAAAGCCTTAGTTTGAATTGTAAAAGAGAAACTAAAAACTTGTCATTTTTATGTTCAGATCTCTATGTACAATAATGAGTTCTGAAAGAAATAACTATTTTAATAGGACTCCATATGATTTTTTTCCTGATTATATATCTGATTCTGAAGGAAATATTTCAGTTATTCTTGTCTAGAGGTTTCCTGAGCGAGCTGGTATGGGATGCTGGCATTTTCAAGAACAAGAATGCAGAACTTCACAGATTACTGAGGAAACAAATGGAATTCTGGAATATTTTAAAGCTAGATGTTTTTTCTGGCGTTAAAAGATAAAGGGTAGTTTGCATTCCACAAGCAGTGTATTTATTAAAAGAGATAAAACATGCTATGCACATAAGGTAAGGATTCTTAGGAGGACCAGAAAGCAGTAAAACTGTGTCTGAAACACAGTTATTGCCTTATAGCATTAGTAGAGAGGGCAGCATTAATTTCCAGTTCATTTGGTCAATTTGTTTCTCCTATGAGTTCCCTCCAGAATCATGGTTACAACCCTAAGTCATCAGAGTAAGTTTTATATCTAAATCAGCCTGTGAGGACTGTGTTTTCAAGTTCAAGGTGTAACATATTTTTAAGTAAATATGCTGTTGACCGATGATTTCAAAACCTTACTCAGTCTGATACTCCCTAATCACTAGTGTCTGTTGAGATGATAGAAAACTTGTAAAGTGATGTACCAAGTTCTGCTACCTCAGAGCTGCAGTAACTTATATTACTTGACGTCCTGCTAAAAATGCAGCTAACTGGTAACCGGGTCTCCTATGCTAAAGGCAGAGACCCATTTTAGTTTGAGAAAAATGGAAGTGACATTTGACAAATACCAAACTTCACTGGTTACAAAAGTGAAAATCAGAAAGGGATACAACTTGCTGCTTACAAATCTGAATTCATAAAATCTGTATTGTTATAAAAGAAAACAGACATCTTTTGCAGGAAAAAACCAGCTCAGTAGTGTTTCCTGGAGATTGAAATTATGTTTACAAGAAGGATCCCTAAGTTAAAATAGGATTATTTGTCACAGATGAAGCATATATTGTAATTTCTTTTAAAAACACCTATCATTTGACCCAACTGCATTGCTGAAGTACAGGGGAAGGTGTTCCTATTCATTCTGCAAGGGAGAATTGTGAGACCACATCTTCATACTGCCATTGACTCATCTAACATCTGAGTTTAGTGATCCAGAACTCATGACTTAAGAAACTGCAGACAGCAGAAACTGATAAGAAAATAGGTTATATTAAAGCTTGGTGAACAGACAAACAACCCTAGCTTTCCTTGAGATGCCTGAATAACTCTTACTCACTTTGAAAGTCTTTCATCATGTTATTACATAATTGTCTTGTGTAATGTGGTGCATACGGATACACATAAGAAGGAGAAGAGACCTGTGGCTGTTGCCATCACCTAGAGAATCTTGTTAATCTTGTATTTTTTTCGTATTTCTAGATATTGACTCAAGGATATACTGTGACTGGAATTTCTAACCTTGTAAAGTTCTTTGAATAAGTAGCAATATATTATGCTTTAGTTGTTACGCTTGTACAATAGATCTAGCCTTGCATAGCCTTAGAAACCCATATCTTATTTGTCTTTTCACTGGGCTGAACAAAGAAACACAATTTTACTGATGACAGAGGTGACATATACGGCTTTGATTATTCAGCCTTCCAGAGGACGATCAAAACATTTTGAGTTTTGGAATAAATTATAGAAAGTAAAGTATAATAAAGAAGCATTCCATGTGCTCTAAAATCAAAGACCAGTGATAAGAGCAAATCCATTCCTGTTTGAAACACGAAGAATCTTATTCAGGTTTACTATCGCTCTTAGTTTACAAGCATTTTCTGTTACAGTTTGTTGGTCTATTCCACCTATTTTTAATTAAAACTACTTGCTACCCTAGGCTTACACTAATCCCTGAGAATTATAGACACAAACAGATATATAAACAAGAAGAGAGAAAATAGTTACTGATAGCCACTCATGGAGAACAGATCTGGGCTTTCAGGTTATCACGCATGAGTTTCAAAAGTGAGGATTAACGCACAGGTGGGCTTTTAAGATTTTGTTTCAAAGTAACACTGAAGCATGAATGCCCACAGTTTCTCTCTGGTCTGCATCTAAATAGCTACAGCAAACCAATGCAAGGGAGTGGGGGGGTGTGAGAGGCAGTGGGAGAATGGAAAGGAGGACAGGAGGGAAAGGATGTAAAGCAGAGAAGGATGCTTACTTGGCAGTATGTTCTGACTTGTATTCTCCCCATTAAATATTCCCAAGCATTCTTCTTCAAAGTATAAATAGCTCTGTTTCTGTTCAGGGCTGCTGTACTCTGCATTGAGGCAGGTCACAAACAAGGACCACTCTCGTGGTACATTTAATGAATTTTTGAATGATTGTGATTTCAGATTTGCTCTGCTTCTTGCAGGTTCAGCAGGTAAAACATCTGTATTTACTACATAGATGTAAATGGAAAGGTGTTCAGTTATCACTGGACTTTAGAATCCTCATGTCTCCTAGGTGTGTCCTGTGGGGAACATAAAGGAAATTGAACCACAGAAAAGACTGTAATGTTGACTTCATCAGGGATTCTCATGGTTACAGAGACAAGTTAACCTCCACAAATCATTTCAACCCAGAAATGAAGGGAAGAAAGACCTAAACACATACTATTTAATGATAACAAGATCATTTACTAAGATGAGGCTTTGCTCTTACTTTTGAACCATCATAAAATGAAACCACCATGCATATTTGTAAAGATCATCTACAAACTATTCCTGTTGCTGCCAGCAGAATGTAGATGGGGAAAAAACTGTTTATGACAGTGTGGCTGCTTTCTTTCTTCTCGTCTAAAAGGTATTGTTTGAGAAAGTATTGTACACAGGTAACTGATAAATGGTACAAGAAATCGAGTTGCCTTTGTTCATTTATTAAATGGCTATCAAGGGAAAGCTTTCAAAGCAGTAACAACTTTTGATTCTCCACTGAGTTAAGAGGAACATCTATAAGATGTCCTCTAAAAATGTCTTTACTTGATTCTAGGTATGTGGATTAAACCTGGAACAAATTGGCAGCAAAATTTTTGTTGTTCCTTGCCAATGCCTTGTCAGGAAATAAAAACATTTGTCTCTATGAAAGCCAAAGGAAATTATAAAATGAAGAATTATTTATATACTGTTTATCATCTTGTTTTGCATAAGACTTTTTTTTTTAATGGCCAGAAAGATAAAATAATAATTACACAAAACCAATTAAAAGAAACAGACAAAAGATAAATCTTGAAATGGGAAAGAGAACAGCATTAAGTGCCTTCATGTGTGCACTCCAATCTAAACTAAAATCATGCTTAAAATCATGACTTTTTTGCTTAAAATCATGACTTTCGTAAGATTGAAACCCCCTGGCTGGGACCAGGGAATGCAATGCATCTGGTTCATTTAGCTTCTCCACCAGCCATGAGGATGCCAAATTTTGATAATAATACTTTTTTAATTGGAGGAAAGGTCTCTCTAATGCTCCCTGTTAAACAGCAGCCTCACGAGACCAGTTACCTGTCAGTCCTTCCTTTCTGCTATATTCTTGTTTGCACGCAAAGATTTGGTCTACTGTATTGCGTAATTGTGCCTTCAATTGCATGTATTGCAGCAATTTACAAACAAGCATTCATTAATAAGACAAAAGAGTAAACTATTTTAGTTTATTATTTTTTAACATCCTTATTACTGATTTGGAGTACTAAGTCAACACTAAGCCACTGACAAATAGAAACACAGTATTAATTCCTTACATATGTTATTCATTCCTTCACTTCCCACCATATAATTAAAATTATCTGTGGACATAAGACCAACACATTTTAACAGGAATTCAATAATTCTTACATGTTTGGAAAATTTTACTGTCTTCTAGTTGAAACTGCTAAAAGAGAAAAGGCTTATAATATAAAAATGAAAGAAAAGGATTAGGAACACAAACTTTTAGATAACAAACACTTTTGAAGGAAAAGAGAAATTTTTTTTTTTTTTAATATATGCTTTGGTTATGGAATATTGTCTTTTAGAACATTTTATATCTCTTTCAATTGAGTAGTTTACAAAGACTATCTGGAAACAGAATTTAAGAAACTGCTATGTAAAATTCATTTGTTGAAATTAGTTGTCCAAATGGTTTGTACTTGTGCAAAATGTCCACGGCAGCAGTAGCTATTGAAAGCTATTAGAAAGTAGCATTTTAGTCTTCCTCATACTCAAGAGAGATACTTTGTGATCTCTAGGCTCTCTACTGATAAACAGGAAACCTCTAACAGGTGATACAGCAGCTATTCTTGAAACAACAATGAAGGGTTGTTTAACATCAGAAATGTTTTAATTGTGAAGGAAGGACTGATCCTGGAAGCCTGGAAGCCTCCAGGAAGCCTGGAGGAAGCCACTCAGGAGCCTCAGGCTGTTTAAAAGGTTAAGGCATAAAAAGGAATTATCCATTGCTGGGGCAATGAACAGCAGTTTGGGAATGGGAAAAACCCTGGGATACAATGCTGCTGCTCCTACATAAATCATGTTTTCCAAAGTTCAGAGCAGCTTTTCCACATTTCCACTACATTTTCCACCTGCATTATCTCAGCTTTGCGGAATACAGGAATACAAGTTTGAATGACTAGAGAGCTAATTCTTAAATTTCTCTCAAGTTCAGGAGAGCAAAGCCCATGAGATAACTTAGTACCTATAGTAATTTCATGTAGTTTGACCAGTCTCTTCTTCTGAAATGAAAATATGCCTAATCAGTAACATGCAGGAAGTGAAGCACCCAGTGTCTGTCATACTTTCAATGTCAGCTTGTAGACCTCAGAAATTGCACTGTACATGGCAAAAAAGTGTAGGACTGTGGCTTTTTGCCTCCTGAATTAGCACATGCCAAAAATAAAGAAATCTCAGCCACAAGCACTACAATAGGCTGAGCTCTGAAGCATGGTCTGAAACTTTCCCAGTCCACAAAGGAGGAATTAAGTTCTGAGCAACAGCACAACACAGGTATTTTTGCACTAAACTCATCATTTCTCTTTGAATTACAGTGTATCTTTTAAAAAGAGATTTAGGAGGTTCAGGTGACACAGAAATCATTCCACCGTTAATACAGTGCTTTATTTTTAGCTGGCATTCACCTCCACCAGCTTACTTCTCTTGATCTCTTTACGCTTTCTTTTCTGCTAAAATCCATAAATCTTTTCTATGTAGATGCTTCGAAAATGAGATCAAGTCACAGGCTAACCTCCTGTTGGATTATTTGATGGATTGGTACCTTAAATCTTCCACAGTAGAAGGATGTTAAATCTTACCCTTCATAGTCCATTATTCAGATTTCAGACCATCTGAGTAGATCTTTTCCAATTTTATATATTGATTTTAAATATGTCTGTTAGACACAGTAATAGCCTCATTGATGCTATAAAGTGTAAGAGCACTTTCCTCCTTCTCCTAATATTCTTTGGCTGCTCTGTTCTCAGGCTGTATTTGAGACATGTTTCTCTAGCTTCTTCTTAAATAAAAGGTCACCTTTTTAAAAAGTGGAAATTTTAAGAAAGCAGGCCATCCTTGGATGAAATTTTTCCACTTTTCAACTGAGTTTGTCCATTCAATAGAGGCTATACTAATTGTATGGTATGTTTTTAAAATCAGAATATGTAAACTGAGCCAAAAATGTTTTTGGCCTGATTCCCTGAACAGTGAAGATATCATCCTACTCGGCAGCACTATTTTAAGTATTAAAAAATACGGTACTCCGTCAATGGAGTACCACAGTGTTACTCTGCAGCACTTTCCTCTCAAACAGGATATAAATATTTCTTCAACCTCATATTGCTGTTCAAACAAATGTGAAAAACAAAACGCTGTGTGACATTAAGCATACCTAGTGCAATCTTTCCCTCAAACATCTTTTCTCTCTGAATGCTAAGAGAAACACAGGGCTTTAGAGCACAAAACACTGGGCCTGAAATTTTACACACTCCACTATCGTAGTTGAAACAGTGTAGAAAACAGATTGCACTTCCCTTTCCTTTGAAAACGAAAGGAGAAGAAAACCAACCCCATTGTGCCATATGGGTGGGAAGGGCAGAGGTAAAAGAATGTGACAGGGGTTGTATCTGCCTATTGGACAAAAGCTTCTTGCTGTATATATTGCAGAGCCCAAGAGGTAGTGCCCCACTGCACACTTGTAACAATGTTGAAGCAAAACACAGCTGGTTGTTTGAGGCCCTGAGGAAAAAACAGTGAGGTAATCTATATGGAAACATAACAAAAAGTGCTTTTTGAATTTTACCTCATAGTGGTTTATAGATAGGGACTCTTCTATCACCGAATTGAAGCTCTGGAGATGGAACTACTTGTCCAAGGTCTGGAAAAAAGTTTAAGACAGAGCTGGTGTCACAAGCATTCAAGTTTCTGTACCTTCCTCTGGGAGCTGTAAGTGAGACTAAATTACCCAGATTTAAACCCTCAGGATAAGACCATTGCTCTGGGATATTTGAAAATACACCTAACACATTTTGACAAAAGAATCATTATATTTGGGTTCTATAGTGAACACCTAAAAATCCTGCACAGCATGCAAACCATTTCTCAAGAACAGTGAATAATTCAGTGAAATCACAGCAAAAATAGGTCTGAATCTTTCATTACAGAATTCCTGAACCAATATCTACATCTCTTGAGATTTTATGCATGGTGATTGAACTTACCCTACTCTGTCTCATTGCAAAATCAAATCTACCAAAGTATGTTTCAGAGTTATTTATTATTAGGTCTGCTCAAACATTTTTTCTTGATTGGTTCTGTTGGAAAACTTTTTTTTTTTAAATGGAAATGTTTTCGTTCTGTGAATTCTTGCTGAGATAACAGCAGGGCTTCATTTACCTGTTTTCTAAAGTAGGGTACAAAGTCACCTTGATCCCAGCTGTGTGCCAGACTTGCAGCCCAAAGCAGTGGGGCCTGGCAAAGGAGCCAGAAAGGATTCCAGGCACCTGTCGTGATATTTTTTCTTCTCCGTAAGGTTTTGCAGGATTGGTGATATTTGAAACCCCCTGCTTCCAGACTGTCTTAGGAATGGAATTCTCCATATAGCTCTTGAAAAAAGAGGACATGAGATTATCGGACAAAAAGTATACAGCAATTTGCTGCTCCACAAGGAAGAACTCAGCCTTTTCCACTAAACATGAAGGTGTGGAATGTCTTCAGCAATACCTGTATGTACTGTGTACGTACCAAACTTCAAAAAACCGAACCATAACTTCGTACTGACATCTAACTGCCTGAGTAATGTCTTTCAAGAAAAGAAGTCTTCACTTTCCCAAAGTCCTTTTTGATATAGGATAGGTCTTTATCAATATCCATGACACCTCGGATCAAATTCCATGATAGGAGGCTATGAAAGGTTTCAGAGCAACAGTTTTCAGATGTACCATTTTAACCTCCCAAGGCTTTCTCTGTTTTGGGGTTTTTTTGTGGCTTTTTTTGGTTGTGGGGGGTTTTTTGGGGGGGTTTTCTGGGGTTTTTTTGGGGGGTTTTGTTTGGTTGGGTTTTTTGTTTGTTTTGGTTTGGTTTTTTTTGGTTTGTTTTTTTTTGGTTTTTTTTTTTTTTTTTTTTCTTAAAAAGAAAAAAAAATCCTGAACCAAGCCCCCTTATTCAAGAAATCTAAACTTCGAGACTTTAAAGCATCATCCTATTTTTCTTTTGTTATGAAAATCAGTTGTTTTGGTTCAATATTGTCATAAGCATCTAAAATCTTTGTGGGAATATTTCTACGTCCTATTTGTAATACAGTGTCCAGTAAAATATTATTCCTTCAGCTCATAAACACCATGTCATCAATGGTCCTTCATTAACGAGAAAGTGAAATCCAGACCTGTGCTTGATAAAACTGATGCCTTCCTACTTTCCATATAAAGTTGTCTTAGACATTTTCTCATTCCTTAAGAAACAAGTCTTTTCAAGGTTATTATTAATCTATAAATTCTTTCCAAGCACTGTTGTTAAATTCCTTTCGATATTTTCTCAGAACAACTCAGAGTGGTGATTTTGCATCGCCTCAGCCTCCTTTTTCAACAGCATTGTGATTAAAGAGCAAATACTTTGAAGCAGCCTTGGAATTAGTCTTCCCGTGGGCAAATTAAATCTAACATTACTTTTCATTCTGCATTGGAACACATAGATTTTACATCATTGGAACAATTCTCTATAATAGAGTTGAAGCTTCATTCTTGCCTTTTATAGGACATCATTTTCAATTGTTTAATTATTTAATTTTTATGAACTAATATTTTCCTTTATTTCCAATACTTTACATTTCTGCAAGGGTTACTTAGGACCAGGACTTAATATGATGTAGTGGTTAGGGTCCAGGCATAACAAACCTAAATTTCTTGTTAGTCATAACTTCAGTCTTTTGTACTACAGTCCTGCAATTACATCAGAACAGTAATAATGGCAAGTTAATTACATTCAAAATTCTGAGGGTTTTATATACAAGAATAATCTGTACATATAAATTCCTAAGTCAAAGGCATTGACATAGGTATGCCTCTAAGTTCCAAAGCAATTTTACCAATCTGAACTCTTGTTTTACCAATTACCCCAGGAATGAAACTGGGCAAGAGAAAGATATCAGATAGCGCATCTACAGATTTCACTAGGAGTTATGTAAAAATAATTAATAAAATTAATAAAAAATAATGCTTTAAGTGTCAAAATAATTGGTAACAGAGAGCAGTGGATGCCAAAGACAGCCACCTTAACTTTTGTCTCATTTATTTTGCTCATTGACAAACTTAAAGCAATAAGAAACAGAATGTGAGTGATACTTACATATTACAAAGTTTAATCTGGTAAAAAAAGAATACCAAAACTAGAAAAGAAAAGAGAAAAGTTAGAAATTGGTCAGAGAAGAAGAAAATTATGTCTAATTTGGAAAAAATGCAGGCTACTCTAGGGGAAGAATAACCTGAAACAAATATATTTATCAGAAGAGGGATTCAGCCAAAATCCCCCAGGGTGACTCCAGATACCAGTTATAACGAATCTTGCAAAGGAACACAGCAACACAAAAAGGCCAATGTAAATTTAGGCTATACATGTAGAGGCACAATGCTGTGGCCTAGGGAGAGGAGTGCTCTAGTCTGTGTAGAATGAAAGAGACCACACCACAGATACAGCTTATTGGAATGAGCACCTCTGTGCCAAGGAATTACAGCATGCTGGAGGGAGTTCAGAGAAAGAAACAGAAATAAACATGTGGTTGTAGGGATTATTTTATGAGGAAAGCTCAGATGAAATAAATACCTTGATTTGGCTAAACAGGAATATGATTACATTCTTCAAACACTTCAAGACTGTTATCATCAAGGAAGAACATAAATAGGATGCAGAGAAGATCTGGCTCTACATCTACTTTCAAAATGTTCATATGCTTGAAAACAACTTCTGTACTGTCTTCCAGATGAACTCTTTCTTCTTGCGTCAAATTTCTCTCAAAAATGTATGTGTCAGTATGGAAGTCAAATTGAAAAAAAAAAATTGTTTTATGTCAAATTTAAAAATTTAGCAAACTTAAAATATTGTTAATTTTATGTCCCTTTAAGCTTGGTTTATAGAAGACATCAGGACAAGGGTTAGGTCTTTCATAAAAAGATGAGCCTTTCAAATTTTCCTGATGATATGGTCCTGTTTTAGACAAAATACATATAAAACCTTATTGACAGTAGGACCAAAACTCAGATTCCTAGGGGAGTCAGTTCCGAGGGGATTGGTTTAAACTATAAACCATATGACTCAATGGGGAAGTATCTAGAGGGAAAGAAATGGAAATTTGTGGTAGAATGGATCTGAATCAGGATTTTCACATCTTAATGGTAGGCTGAATAATAGACTTCAAGAAGAAAAAGAACTTCCTTCTAAATCATTTGGAAGATGGGGTTTGTTCCCCTTTCTAAGGCTGGAGTGGAAACTTGAAATAGCACGTTCACAAAAAGTCAAAATGAAATTTTGCTATCTCAAAAATAATTCTCCTTTCAGCTCAACCTAAACCACTAACTGAATAAGGGCTGGATTTATAAATAGATCTTATGTGGCAAAGCTGGCATTTTTCAGCCAAGACAGCTATTAAAAGAAACATGAAACAAAAATAGTTCTCTATGTTGGAACTCATTTAGGCTGTAAATACTTCCTGTGCAGATCTGTTTATCCAACTGATATCCACAGCTTAACTGGTGCTCATAAGGTCCAAGTCAATTTTGAATTTGATGGAGTTAAATAATTAATGGAAGTGTTCACTCATGTGCACATTTAATTGATTAATATGAAGTTAATGGGCATTCTGAACTCAGCTTCACCACTGGGGACTTGGAGCTGGTAAAATTAGTCTTTCTTAGTGGAAAGGTGTTCGATCTGGGTATGAGTCAAGCAACAAGCCAAAATTAAATCAATAGCCAGAGTCATATTGGTAGGATTCCTAATGAACACAACTGAGCCAAAATCTTCAAGCTTACTGGGAAGAGTAAGGATTTTGACCTGCTTTATTGAATTCAAGGACTTTGTGATGTTCACCTCAATTGTGCACTTACTACACATTTCCAGACAATATTTAAGACACAAACACACAATTCAAGATGTCAATTCCTTTCCACTAAGATGTTGTCAATACTTTCTGCCAAGCAGAAAGCATAAATGTGATGAACATGTAGTTCCATAGTGCTGCTCAGTGCTTTGGGATGCTGGAGCAATTCCATGTTTACCTAAATATGGATCTATTTGCTGAGTTTCAGGCAATACATTTTCAAGTTGTTGACTTTTATTTCAAGACGACTTATTCAAGTCAAAGTATCAAACTCTCACTGAATTCAAAAGTAGTTACTGTCAAAAGTAGTTAAACTGTATTATAATATTGGCAAGAACATCAATATTCATCTATTTCTGTTGACAGAGGAAGTCAATCCACCATATAAGAGATTCACATTGAAAAATAATTGACTGTAGCTGCATAATCTTTTGAAAGCACCAGGCTACATACTTCTGTGGGGAAACCATAAATATGAGCCTCACACATGGAAATATCCCCAAAAAGCAACACAAAAATTTCAAGGACACTTCTAAGCCAGATTTTTTGACAGTGTTTGATAGTTCTGTTTTCACCTTTTTGGGCAAGAAAATTGTGTTTTGTCTATGTACACTGATACTGTTCATCATTCAGTTTAACACTTCTATGAGATTCTGGCCCAAAATATTTATGTTCTTTCACAACAATCTGGAAGCTTTTCCCATGTAATTAGCATGGAATCCCCTGCAGCTATTTTACTACATAGCTTTAGAGAGTGAAGTGAGTATAAATTGATGGTTTTCTCCTAATGCAATTACAGACATTCCAGCTCTTGTCAGACTAGATCAGGCCCTTCCAAATATTGAAAGTATTTATTCCACCCGTATTTTTTGCCACAAAGGTATTATCATATGTTGACAAGAATAACTGTCCCCATACTGCTTCTCCCTCCAAGTGAAAGTAACAATTAGACTAGATAATCGTTCCAAGGGTCTTTTCCATTGCCTAAACAGACCAAAGCTTTGAAAGTTCAAACACTTGCATGTATTTATATGCTTATACCCTGAGGATGCAATATACTGTAATCATTCTTTTTTCAACAGCCATTGATTCCTTCTGCGCTGGTCAATACTTACTTAATTCCACAGCCTATTATACAGATTTATTGGTTCTTGCATTCTATTTGGTATTATCCATTAAATGTGATCCAGCCAACCATTTGTCTGAATGTCCTTGAGCTTCACAGTGAATCAAATGATCATTTCCTAAACAATCTTGCATTTCCAACAAAAAAAAAGCAGGTGCAGATTCTGGCAAGCTTGAACCACTTCTATAATAAGTGTGAATTATATTAAAGAAATGAGGAATAAATAGCTAGAAATTTTCTTGCAAGACAGTTTTGCATTTAAAATAACAAAAACCCTCATCACAGCACAACAGAAATGGATTTGATCTGTAAAATGAGGGTTTGGATCTCCTATTTTACAAGACTGCTTGTTCCAAGCCTACCAGCCTTCTGGATTTATGTTGTTTATGGTCTCACACTAGAGTCTGATTCTCCCTGCAAGGTCTAGGTTATTTAGAGGTCACAGTACACACATGTGAGGAGAAGGCAGTATAGCAGATAGAAAGCAGTAAATTACATCAGTCACATTGTGTGGCACTTACATTTAGTATAATGTGTGCTCTTTATTGTCACACAAGTCATTCTGGCAAAATTCGTGGGACAATTTGGATAAATAAACCTGAGCAAGTGTGCAGCTTTTGCAGAAAGAAGGTTAGTCTTCAAGCATTTTTAATGGATTCTGTTCATGCTAAGATCTTACTGTCACATTTTCATTTTAAATGTGAGCTATTTCTATACATTTCTGCTTTCTCATCCCTTGAACTACAAAGTCTATACATTTTCTGCTTATGGGGTCTGTGAGAAAGCATGAAGATAGGCCACATTTAACTTTTTCTACCCATTTTAAGAGGAAAAAAGGAATCTCTTTTAGTTAATCCATACCCAACTCCAGAGACGCTATATGAAAAGTCCAATACTATGTCTGAACTTCTTGATCAGAAGACACATATTGTACTCCACAATGATACCGTGTACACTTAAATATCCCCAATTAGAAGGATACTTTCTGGTGCATTTACCTCCCTTTTTCTGTGATATTCTAATGGCTGCCTAGGAGACAATAAAGAAGAAGAGGCTTTTGTTGCTTGTTCTTTATTCATAGGCAAGAGTGTAACACCAACATAAGAGAAGCATTAGCAAAAGGAAAATGCGACCTTTGCCTATAGTCTGACCTTAGTCACTACTGGCTGACAATTCATGGAATGAGGATATCAGTAAAAATACTATTGGGACCTAGGAAGAGTACTCATACAGAACAGATAGAGAATTATGAATAGATTTCCCTTCGTTCTCTTGATCTCACTCTTCCATATCTGAATAACACATTTATTGTCTTCTGGGAGAGCACTACAGTATGTTAGCACACAACTCACAGGAGTACATGCTAGCAATGTGCAGGATTGATCTTTGGGGAAAGAACTGAGAAGTGCAGTCTTTACTCAGTAAGATGAAACAGCTTCTCTAATCCTTAACAAAAAAGGGGAAAAGAAAGCCATTTGTACGTTGGTTTTTGTTGTTGTTGTCATCAGTCCCCGCTCCCCGCACCCCCCCCAGCATAATTTGAAGATATCTGGCAAGTTGACAAAGAAATCAGAAATTTTAAAAATCTTAAGCAGGTGCCATGACATACATGAAAGAACTATGACTGAATGATTAATAATTTTCCCTACTCCTGTCACAATGCATATTTTCCCTTCTTTTTGAAAGACTGACTGACAAGTTGGCCTAGATAACAAAACACCTTAAAACAAGTACTGACATTAAAAAAAAGAAAACTAACTCATATTCTGACTAATAAACCCCTTACATTTTGACTGAACCCTAGTATGGTCACAAATTCAATTACACCACTATCAGAGAATATTGCTACATGACGATCTCTGTAAAGATTAAGAAGAAAACAACTGAAAGTTGAATTGTCTTCCAGTAATGTGATGATAACAGAAGCATTTTAGAGGCAGTGAAAACTATGAACTCTGGATACTAAGTGAAGACTGTTCGGCGAACTTTCATTTGGAGAAATTCAGTGTCTGCACGGCGTTCTCTCTGTGCAGGCTGAAAGGATAACCAGAAGGAATTAGTTCCTGATTCAGCTGGGCATTTAAGGACATGAATAGTCCCATTGAAATCAATGAGATTACTCACTCACTTGAAGTTAACCACATACTTAAGTATCTTTCTGAAATGAATGCCTAATGGATGCCTACACTTGCAGAAGGGTTGTAGGAAACAGGTTTGCCAGAGACTGGCTACAAATCAGCTTTGTAATGTTAGTTTGGAAAGTTTGTCAGAATTTCCCATGAATAGGTACATTTTTCTACCCCACTGAACTGCCAGGATAGCTAGGGGCAAGTAGGTAAAACAGATAAAATAGTCCTGTGCCTTGTTCCTTAAGAAGATTATGCTGGGGCATAGAGTAAGCTCTTCCCACTTTGCCTAGTGTGTCAAGAAAGCCAACTGTTTTCCAGACTAGATTTTCTCATATTTGTATCTTAATGAGTGAGCTTATTACTGTAGCAAATCCTCCTCCTGGGAAGCACTTCTAAAATGAAATTAAAGTGCTGAGTGATTTGCAAGATTGTGTTGGTTTTTTTTCAAAAAGGCAAAAATACCCCAACAGCATTGTTCCAAAAGTTTGAAAGGAGGTGTCCTATCACTGTGAAAAATGAGTGTTCTCAGCTGAAAAGAAATTGAAGCTAAAGGGGATGATAATACTATTAGTCTTACCTAAATTCAATTAGTTCAATGAAAGGGAGAAATCAGTGTCCATGCTTTAGGGTTATGAAAACTAGAAACTCAAAAAATTAGATGAATCATTCAGTAAAAAAATTTTAAACAATTAAAAAATGTAAACAGTAATTGCTTAAATCACTAAACAATGAACATGTATACAGAACAAAAGTCCTCCTAATTTCCAAAATGAGGCTAACTGTCCATGAATTCTACATATAAAGCATAAAATACATAGAAAAAACATGAGGATATATACAGTCTAATTTATTTTCCTTACAGGCTGAAAGCCATAAGCCGTGTTTGAACATGAGACACCTATAGCAGAGAACAGTTTTTTGCCAAAATAAAATGGTAGTCCTTGATAAATTTATGTGACTTAGGTACTCTTGGCTGTATTCCAAATTGTACTTTGAAATTCCCTCACTATCAAGGAATAGTGACAAACCTTTGTACCTTACTGCTCCATATAAAAAGCATAGGGAATTTTTTTTTGTTTTGTTTTTAAATTTATTTTTAATTTCTTTGTGGAAAAGGCTAGACCTTCTGACCTGCTATTTTGATGTTTTGACACAATAAAGCCCCACTTTGTATACAAGCTGCTGAAACAAAAGCAGAACAGAGACTGTTGCTGAATTAAGGAATTATAAATCTTTAAACTTTGTCCTTCTCCACCACTTTTTGGCTAATAAAGTTCTGTTTACTGTACTTGTTAACACAAATCAGCAGCTAGTAAAGCCTAGAGTGCAGTTCTGAGAGGCCAAGGTGGGTTGAGTAGTGGCCAGTTCTTCCTCTGCCAGAATTCCTTGCCTGAGTGATAAAAGGTAGAGATTAGGCTTTTTTCCTAGGCTCTTTCCAAGGTGAAAAAGGAAAGCAGCCTGGGACAAGAGGTAGAAGAGACAAGCAAGATGTAGCATTTTACGGGGTTCATTAAATTATCCCCTATATGTCTAGAAACAGCCTGTGAAAAGGAATGATGTCTTGTGAGCGTACATATCCATGAGACCTGCAGTGGAGATAGAGTGGAGAGATGAGACGCAATTATTTTGCCAGTTTCTGTCTTTCATGACTGATCCTGTTTTGTGATTTTGGTTCCTAACCAGCATCTGGAATCTACATAACACCAGCATCTTTTGACATTGGCTGTGTTACATCCTTTCTCTCCTCTCTCTCCAGCTCCTAATCTTTCTCACTAAACAGTCCTCTTCAATATCGCACAAATGCCAATGTCTAAGTTTTGCGTAAAATAACCGGGTGCTGATGGAAATGTGTGTTCCTTTTCCAGGCCTGGTTGTGAGAAAATGCAGCAAAGCAAGCTATGGATTTTTATCTGAGAACATGGCATCTGTTCAACAACATGTCAAGTTTGTCAAAATTGTCTGACTGAAGCCCTTTATTATCACACAGTGGTGAAATGATTTGCCTGAAGGGGAAACAGAGCATTAATAAATTGAATGAATTGTACATTGTTCATGACAGTCTCTAATGGTACAGGCTTCTGTGTACTGTACATTCCAGATACCACCTCAGGTCCTAGGGATTAATATTCATCAGCATAAAAGCATACGACTCAATTTGGGATTTGTAGCACAAATCAGCCATTCCCTGGATGCCTCAATGAACGCATTTCCCAGGCTAGATCATATGCCACCTAGTCTTAAAACGTGTCAATCTATCATGTTTACCTTGTCAGTGGTTTATCGGCTTGATGTCATGGCAAAACTGGCAATTCAGGCTTTAAATATTCATGTCATAATGTCAAGATTAACATCCACTTAGAAATGTGGAGTAAACCAAACTTGTTTCTTTTATTGACCTAATTGCCATGGTAAAGAACCTGAAATCATGGCTGGTGCCTTGTTAAGTCCTAAACTATTTTTTAGCTCTTTGAAAAAACACATTGTAAATCTATCTCTCTAAATGATTCTAACATCTTTAAGAAACAACAACAAATTCTTAAGACCCTTGCTAGAATTTTGTTGGCCCAAATGAAAAAGGTAAGGGAAACCCCCTCCCCTCCCCCCTATATAATTTACTGTATCATGGATTTATTACATTATGGAAAAGAGAAGTACAAAAATCAAAGAATTCATATTGTGCAGGAATGTAGGGAAACCTTGGTCCAGGATTGATTCTCTTAGTACACTGCTTCAAGTTGATTTTCTACCACAGAAATTCAAATGCACACTAAAATATTTCATGCATGCTTATTTAAAGGTACAGAAATGCCAGGATTTTAGCAGAAAGTCCAATTCCAGGCACGGTGTAAGCATTATTCAGTCTTGGTGGTTCTAATTGCCAAACACTTGAAAGCACAGACAGAAAAAGGAAAGGTATTTGATTTCTTAAACCACAGATTAGTACAAATACAAGTTTTTTACCTTACCATTGTATAGGGTGGAAAAAAGCACCCAAACAACCAAACCCTGGCCCACAACCAAAACCCCAAAACCTGCACCCACCAAACCTTTGCCCATAAGGAAGTCTCCAGAAATACTGTATCAAATTCCCTGTTGTTTGTAAAATTCACCTCTGGAAACCAATCAGACTGTAATTGTTTCCCAGGACCATTGCTAGTGTATACTCCAGTGGGATCAATGGCATATTCCTTTTATTCAAATACTGTATCTATATTCAGTTACTCCCTCATCTGTGTGTTCCAGTTCACCAAGAAACTACACTCCCTGGATAGTTTGTATTCTCTCTCTGAGATAAAAAGAAAAAAAATGTCCTTCAGCAAATCCAGGGTAACATTCTGAATTTCAATTAATTTCAGAGCAAAAAGTATCATGATAATATTTTCATAACATTTTTGATGATATCTTTCTCTTTTTTACATGCTTCGATGTAAAGGGTCATCAATAAATCAGTCTTCCTCTTAAAAACTGAAACTCACCCTCCAGCTTTCATCAGTGGCCAGAGTAATTTAAGCCACAAATTACTAGCTTAAATGATAAGCTTGTGGAATGATAAACTCTGGAAACCTATCAGACTGTAATTGTCTTCCAGGACCATTGCTAGTGCATACTTCAGTGGGATCAATGGCATATTCTGTTTATTCAAATACTGTATCTATATTCAGTCACTCCCTCATCTGTGTGTGGAATGATAAGACTGAAAACCCTAGGTTTAAATTAATTTTTTTAAAAACACATAATTATTATCTGAAAGTTTCTCAATTCTACCTTTCCTGATGATAGTTTTCTGAGGAGCAGTCAGTTCTATGTGAAGATTAAACAAGTTAGTAGCTTCCCATACAGCCCTGTGACTCATTCTGAAAATCTCTGTGCTGATATCAGCACGTTGAACACCAGAAAGAAAGTGACCCAGCAGTGACTCTGGGTAGCTTCGTGGACTGAAGCAAATATTTACATTAATTCAGACAACGGGGAGGTGTTGAAATGAAAGCCATATTTGTCCTAAGAGTTATGTCACTGTTCCAAACACAGCTTCTCTGTGCAAAAAGCGAGGAGCATTTTAATTACCCTTCTCCTCCTCCCTCATCAAATATTTTTAGGATTACTTCACTGTGCAAACTGTGTGACAGCCAGTTGTCAGGAACAAAGGACACTGTATTTCTGAGAAAGAAATGGTCTGAGCAGTGAAAATTCTCCAAGGTTCACAAAAGGTGAAAAAGTTCTCCCTGATTTGATCACTTGTGATATCAATTAGGCAGTTAACAACTTTGCCGAAATAATTGGATTATAAAATGTATACATATTGTGAAATTCCTCTCATGTTCACTGGAAAAGCCTGCCTTTTAGAGAAGACTGGTTCTCAGAAAATGAGTAGGGGAAAAATAAATATGAACTACTGTTAGTAGTTTTTTATATTCGCGTACTGCTTTAATATAACTGAAGCACTTTTTCTTCAAGCATTTGAACAGTTCCCTGGAAATCAGTGTGTCTTAATGATAGAATAGCAATCTAGAAAGCCAGACTACCAAATACGAGGTTCATAATTTCTTTTCCTTAGCATAACAAACACTTTTAGGTAGAATTCAGTAAATTGAAAATGCAGAGGAAGTATTCAGATTTGTTTTCTATGTATAAAACATTTAGGCTGCCTCCTGCAAGCCTGGCCATAGGGTCATATCTGCCCGTAACATATTGAGATCTCTTATCATTTTGATGCACTCAGGACTGGGGGCACTGATAACCACTCTTGTTATTGTCTCCCTTCCTTTTCTAAAGAAATGTCTTTGGTTTGCCTTTTTTTTGGTGGTTTGTTTTGTATTTTTTTTTCCCTAAAAAGGCAGCACAATCACTTTATTACAAATACTGCTTTATGCTGTATTGCTTCTGATTTGCCTGATAAGACGTATGCATTGTTTAGACATTCATCCGGTAAGGTGATGGGAACACTTCTGACAGTAAAACTTGAACAAAGAATTAATCAAGCGATTTTTTACAACTTATCTCACAGACAGCATTTATTGTTCTCTTTCCATAGTACTGGTTCTTGGAAATTTACTTGGAATGCAAATAAAACAGTATTTTAGAGTCAAAAAGAGATTTTCTTTCTTCAAAATGAAACTAGTAGTAATAGCCATATTACCAACAATAAATAGTTAAAATTATAGTTTCTAAATCTTAAAACCTATTTTTAATTCAGTATTTCATGCACTGTTTTAATGCTTTTACAACTTTAAATGGTTCTGAAAAAGCCTCACATAATACCATCTGAAAAAAGTAAACTGTTTTTTATTTTGTAGGGATATAACATGCATTGAAGATAAACAGTCTCCAGCAACATTGAAGAGAAACACAGTGTACTACGAGACAGACTTAACACAAAAACATTTTTACTTTTATTGTGTACTTCGTTCTTCAAATTCGTAATTCATAACCCAAAATTTCTAACAATAACAGCTTCCTTCACAAAATCAAAGCAGTATCCTTTCTAAATTTAAAAGGTTTCCGTGGTCTCACAAGTTTCCAGAAGGTGAGTAATACAGTTATTGTGTGAAAGTGTTTAAAAGTATTATAATGTTACATCTGTCAGCTGTAAAATTTTGGACCCAGCAATGCTGACAAATTTGCACTGAGGGTAAGTGTTCACAGGTAAAAGCATGATTTCAGACCTTTGGGCTGCTTTCTCTCCATGTGAATGTCAGACAAAAATAGGGGGAAAATTTTCAAAGTCGCTCAGGAATACCCACTTGTTTTTTGCAGCCAGCTTTCGAAAATAAAAAAAAGAAAAAAAATTGAACAAGAAAAAATCACAACAACAAACCAAAAACAACCCTTCCCTCCCTGCCCTAAACCAAAATTCTGTTACTGGTGTTTATTATCAGGTGTTTGTATCATGTGGCCCCCTAACAGCAACTAAAAGACATTTCTTATCAAACACCCTTCTTTTGAGACCGAGCCAACAAAACCAAGCAAAATTATAAGAAAATGTCAGTTCTGAAGACCAGATATGTTTGCTGGAAAAGTAGGCTTTTAAAAGGACTTCATAAAGATTGCTTACCCAATTGGTGGTATGCCATAGCATAGAAAATTCCACGGTGGGGGGAAAGAAATTGTTTTATTTTAACTCTAGACATACTTAGTAGGGAAATTTAATCTCTGGCCAATGGGAAGGTCAAGTGTAGGCAGCATTAATCTCTTTTCAATTTATGTAAGGGAAAAGCTTCTGTTTGTTTCAGGACATGATGCTCTTAAACTGTTTCTATAGTAAATTCATAGGTATTCTGAGAAAGACAAACTTGCTGTAAGAGACTACATTTAAAGTGAAACAAAGCCTCCTTTGCTGTAAGGTGATTGATGCTTTCTACTGATCTCAGGTTTATTTGGTATATGGTAATTCTTTATATCAAAGACACGTCTTTTAGACTTGTTTCAGGAGTGTTGGCAAGATGAAAAATACTAGCACAAGCTTTTTTGCCAGCTTAGTAACTGCTTAAAATTATTAAACAAAACCTCCACAGTTTCTCAGTCGATTATACAGTATTACATGAGATGCAGCTACCAGACATTATTTCAGACTGCACTTCACCCACCTTCACTAACCAGTTCTCTTTTTCAAAGAGAAATTAAGAGAAAGATTTTTTAAACTTCAAATGATTCTACAGCACTTCCAGTATTTTACTACTCCCTTCCAAAGTCAGGGTTCACTTTTAAGAAGATACACCAGATTTCTGTCTTTTCTAATCATCTTGTTTCTAGGGTAATGGTAGTTCACCTTCCAAAGGCAGAAATGCTGTTCTGTCTTTGGTCTCCCAGTGCAATGTTTCTGGCCTCCTGATGGATGATTCAAGAGCTCCTGCATAATTCTTTATGAGCCAATGCAACCTTAAGATCAATACTAGACCTAGCAGCTGGCAGGGAGATTTCAAAGAATTTTAATTGCTCTTTTGAAAGTGCCTCAAAACATCATAACCAGACTGTCTTGGCAGAATCTTTAAAGTCACAGTTTTCAGATGTGAAAATGTTAGCTTTTTTTTTTCCCCTCCTTCAATAGTTTTTTTGTGAACCAGAGCACATCCATTTACTACCTGGTTCCCATTAGCAGGAAACAATCATCCTAAAACAGAGAGTGTACTCAATTTACCTTATTTTTGAGTGTCCCTTATGGTCACTGAATTACAGAGTTTCCACAGTGGAATGCCCTTCAAAGATAAAACTTCAGTGGTATAGAAAGAGGAATGGACCGAGTGTTGCTCGTCACTTGTGATTTTACAAAGTGTCTTGAAATTGTTTGTCCTTCCTGAAAGCAAGCTAAGTCTCAAAAGAGCTAAGGTGATAGAAAACGGCAGAGAATAAACAAATTATATTTACTATTTATCCATGCTTTTTAAAAATTCTGTTGCTTTTATCCATTTGAAACAGACATAGCTTTGTAAAGTGATTTCAGACACTTTGCTCTATAATACTGAATCTTTTTTTTTTTAGTTCTGTAAATCAGATAAAAAGTTACAAGGAAGTCCATGCTGGAAGAGGGCATACAGATTCCTTTATGCCACACAAGGATTTTGCAAGACCAAGGTCAACCAGGTAAAGAGGAAGCTGGAAAAAAAAATGTAAATTGTTTAAAAGCAAAGTTAAAGAGCCAATGGGAATAGTTTTTAATGAGCGTTGAATTTTCCATTGTCTTAACAGTCAGTTTGTAGTTCAGTTTTAAGTTATTTGATTAATTTTAGGAGAAGATCAAATTTCATGGTCTGTCTTTAAGTGGCAAGTCAGAGTAAATAATTTTCTTTTGACTATGAAATCCTGTTAATTCTAATTAAGGAATCCAAGTCACACCTAAATCTTTGACGCTTTTATGTTTCAAAAAAAAAAACCAAGGTGTTCGTGTTCTTGGATATCAGAAACACAACACCTGGAAACACTTGTTCCTTCTAGCAGTCTCCTGAAATCTTTGTTTTGGCACTTGTACTCTTTCTCCATTTCCAGTCAAGTGATAGAGGGGAATAAAAGCTTCTAATCACATACAGCTCTTACGTTACCACTTCTGATAGATGGCTTTTTTTTCCCTCAGCTTTGATTCCCATTTAAATGGACTTTTAAATCATAATGTGGTAAATCTATCACTGATTAAATGACTTTTTAGCCAGTGATACAGTTGTGAGTGGGTAGGTGACAGCTACAGCCAGTATTTTCCTTGAAGTAATTTCAGCATAACTTGAGGGGATATTTGAGAAGGTATGTCAAGAATATTCTTTAATTTTCTTCATAGTGAAAAAATTTTATGTACTTGTTGGCCTACTGCCCAAAATCTCAGTTGGAGAAGTAAGACTGTATACTGCACATTCACATTAGATTCAGAGAGAGTATACATCCTGATGTTTAACTTCCATGCCGAGCAAAAAAGGTGAAAAAACTTTCAAGAGAGTCACAGTTTTATACCAAGGAGTTAGTTCTCTTCCCTAGATTAAAATAACTGAAAATAATAAAATCTATTTTGAATTTCCAGTCAATATTCTACTTAATGTCACCCTGAGAAGAAATTTTTCCCAAGGTTTTTTCTTCAAACTTTTTTTTTTTAAGCAGTAGTCATTAGCTGGGGAAGGAATTATAAAAAAACCTAGAAAAGTTAAATCAGCATGGCATTGCTATTTGAGTGCTTGCTTCATTTTTCTTCCAGCTACCTGCTGGTAGCTGGATCAACCCAAGTTGATCTCAGAAGTAGTACTGAGAAGGCTCATTTTTAATAACCACACATCTCTCTATCTGATAAATCGTGACGACCAAAGCAAAATATGCATCTTGGTTTTTAATTCTGAGAGACATAGACATCTTCTATATTGAGAAGCGATGGACCCAGTCACAAAGCACAAATCAATTTCTTGATTTTTTACCTTTTCTTCACACTTGATGTTGCTCAAGACTGGAGAAGATGGATCCCTGGAAATGTGGCTTAGATAAGCAGAAGCTTATTGGACTATCTCAGAATGAACCAAGCCCACATACATCAACTGCTGCATGTACTCGTATCCCTTCAGAAAGTGTAAAATAGTTTTTAAATGGGAGTTTGCCTTATATTTAGTAAACATTGCTTTAGTGAGGGAATTTCATGCCTTCACTGGCAATAGGAATACTGTCAGACTTGGCAAAACAGAACACTTTTAGATGATGTGCAAATATCAACACTTTCACTGTCTGTATGCTGGAAATACACACTAATCACCTGTTGGAATGTCTAGTTCAATTTCAGTTTTTTTTTTTTTTTTTTTTGTACTGCAGAAGGATAAAATCTTCGGGGGTTTCTTATGACTCTGAAGCACTTAAAAGAATAATCTACCTCCTAATCTTCTGCACAAAAGCACGGACCAGGGCAGCCTCAAAGCCAGAGACTCTACATATAGTAGTTACTGTTTTACTTCTCAGCTGCTTCCAATATAACTGCTTAGCTGCAGCTCTCAACTGCACCAATAGGCACAAAAAGGTTAAGGCAAACTCTTACTTGTGAAACAGGGAAGAAAAAGACAGCAGGGCAGCACTACTGAATTTAAAAATACGATTTAGAATCAGTATTTAACATCAAAATTACGGAACAGACGTAAGAACATTGCAAAATGAAAGAAACCCCACACATAAAAGTTCAGGATACTTTTATATTTCAAGTGAAGACAGCTTAACAGAATCAAATTTAATTTCTTACAAAAGGAAAATTATTTTGTAGAGGTATTTTCAAGATTCAGATTTAAGGCTCAATAAGAACAGTGTCTTTGGAAAGGCCAAACATCATAGTCAAGAAAAGTTATGACAACGTATATTTATCAGAAGATATTTTATTGACAACAAATATAAAATTGTTGCTGTTATTCCCTGATGTTTCATTTTAAAGATAAAGCTTTTCCTTCACCACTTTTACAGACTTGTAAATACAGCATTTTAAAAAACTAAAACAAAACAAAACAAAAAAGTGACAATAAATTAAGAAAAAGAAAACAGGAGGAGGAGAAAAGCCCAACCCACCAATGAGAAAATGCATTAGAAGCCATAGAAAAGTTATGCAATAGAATTGAAGTATCATATTATGTTCTCGTTCCAAGAGAACTTTGGGGGTTTTGCACACAAAATAAAATAGCAGCAAAGAAAAAGGATAAGTACAAGTGCATTTGTGTCCCACCGGAACTTGCTCTTATTAACCAAAACAGTAGTATTCATCAGAATCAATTTTGGGATGCTTATGCAGAGACTGTGCATCCTCCATGACAGAAGAATCACTGAACTTGTCCATATCTGAAGGGGTTTGGTGACCAGGGACATCATCTACTAAGGTGTCCAAATAACTCCCCACTGATATTCCATCCAGTCCATCACTACAGTCTTGTAAACTGTTACAGCTGCCATGGAGGGATGTCTCCTGACTTTCTAGCAAGCTGCACAGGCTTCCACTCAAACTGCTGCCTCTGCTGGCAATGGCTTTCTCTTCAATCATCCACTTGATTGATTCAATACTTTCATTGATGAGGAGGAGCTGGCGCATAAGCTTCACATCAGTGGCTCGGAGATTAACCTACAAGGCAAAAGTAATTAAAAAAATTAGTCTTTTCATAATCAAGCCAAAGAGCAGGCTGGAGTCATTGAATGGGTTAAAAGAAAACACAAAAAATTCCAGCTTTCATATCTAGTACAAATCTATTTCAATAACTAGTAAAAAAGCCCACAAGCAAACAAACAAAAAAAGCCCCAAAGTATAGCTATACTTTCAGTGAAGGTCAGGTGGGAACCTGATCAGCCTACCTAAGCAGTCCATTAACAGGAATGCTGGTCAGTGACAAGACTTGTACACACACACACTAGTAAATGCTGTTTAGATGAGAAACACAGCTGCTCTGACAACTCCTGGGGACAGCTTTTCACTAATCAGAGAAACAAGACACAAAGCTATTTCTCTTTACAATTACTCTAAGCTACTTACAGCTCCAGACAGCTAGGCTAGTTGTCCAAGTTATCCTTATTATGGCTGCTTGGGCAACCTAAAATTTTCAGATATGCACAATTTGGAAAAGAGCCTGTGGATATTTAACTTTTACTCACACTACTCCTGAGTGGACATTAAAATCTGCCATATACATGTCTGAGAGTTAAAATATGGAACTTGCTGAAACTGTAAATTTCAGTTATTTAAACCTGTATTAGATAAAGGTGATGAAATTCAGACTCAACCACTTATTATAGATACGGAGCAAGCATTTGCCATAACTAACTAAATAAAAAGTGGACATTAAGAACAAACTCCTACTTTCTCACTTAGTTGTGGTGTTCGATGCATACACACAGAAGCGTTAATGGTAATGGACAGAGGAATATTACAGCGTTGCACTTCACAGATATATTTGAGTTAAACATCTTCATGTTTTCCTTAGCAGGCAAAGTATATAAGCCACGTTTTAAGTCACTTCAGCTGACAAATAAAGCCCAGACCTAAGCTTTATATTCATTGCTTCCTTCTCTTCATCTGAGATATTTTAAGTACTGGAAAAAAATATCTGTGACACTGTCTCATGTGCTATACTGAGAATTTGAAAGTCTTCACTCAACTGAGAAATAAAGAAAAAAACAAGTAAGATCTATTACATCGGACAATAGATATTTTATGCAGTTCTCCAAGTCCACAACTGTTGTGCAGAAAAACAGCACCTCTATTGTTCATACACAATGGACTGGAACAGAATCAGTATTCTCAGGAAGCAAAGACTGTATCTCATTTTGCTAAGAATATAATCTGAACATGATTCTTTCCATACTGAAATGTCATCTTCTCAGGATCCCACATTACACTGACCTGGTATAGCTGCTCAAAAATTATTTTAATGTATTTTTATTCTCTTAGATACTGCAATAGATTGTAGTGGATCCAGCTGGGATGTTTCCTAGCAGCTGGTGTGGTGGTGTCCTCTGTATCTGTGACTAAACCATGTTGGTAGCACTCCAGTGTTTCAGCTCTTGCTGAGCAGTGAGTGCAATCAAGGCCTTTCCTGTTTTTCACTCTGCACCCTCAGCAAGTAGACTAGGACTGAGAAAGATGTTTGGAGTGGACAGAGATGGGATAGTTGACCAGAATTCACCAAAAGGATATTTCTTGCCATACAATGCTGTGCCCAGGAATAATACCTGTGCATTTGATCCTTCCTATACAGCTGTTGCTTGGGGGCTGGCTTGGTCTACTGGTGGGAGGTGGTGTGTTACTGACTTTTCATCACTTGTTCATTTAATTTATTTCCTTTGGTTTTTTAAACTGTTTTTATAACAACCTAAGTTTTTCTGACTTTTTTTTTTTTAATTCTCTTCCCTGATCCCACTGGAGGAGAGGGGAGTAAGTGAGCTGGTGGGTGCTTAGTTACTGGTCAGGGACAACCCAATGCAAAGACATTTCAAGCTTTGCCAGTAACAGAATGCCTGTGTAACTGTCATATGAATTCCCAGCTTCCTTCCCCAGTCCCCAGAATGACTTCTGAATTATTCTTAATCCAGTATCACAAGATTTAACACAGCTAACCCGGTACTGTGCAAAATAGCTCTACCTACCATTCACAGTTTTAACAATACTGCCCATCTATCATTGTTTCAGGAGTGAGGTTATGAAAACAGATTGACCATTTTGTAGTTCTCCTGCTCAAGCCAATTCCTCTACTCTTACCAATAAATCACTATAAACCATTTGCTCGGCAACTAGGCTGTCATGAAAGCAGTAAATTACCCAACTTCTCAAACGCAACTACAGAGTTCAGCAACTTGCTGAATATCAACATGCTTGGAGACAAGTTTCCATAAAGGCTGATTAAGGAAATGTTTAACAGAACTAGCACCAATGTGACTCAAACAAAATAGTCCCTTTCAGATAAGGTAGACATCTCATATATTTCAGAATCAGTTCACAGGAAATAATTTTATTCTCTGAATACACCAACAGCTTCAGCATTTTTGTGGAACAGCCTTACTGGAAGAAATTCTTTGCATTCCTGAGTACTAGAGTTGTCCTCCTCCTAGCTACCCATGTCATTCCAAGTCTCCCATATGAAGAGTGTGCTTTTCCTAAAGCAAATATTAAAAAGTAGTTTAACAAGTGTCATCTTTCTTTATTATGGTTTACTTTATCATCTGCTTGATAATACAAAAATGTCAAATTGACATTTTTTGCCCCTTATCTGCTTTAGCACAAACACAGACATTAGCTTTTACTCACTTATGTAAGCTGCAACCCATTTATCTTGGAAGTTGTTGGAGTAAACAAATTGGAGTGTTGTTGGAGTAAACAAGTCAGTCCAAGATGGTTCAGCTACAGGACTAAATACAATAAAATCTCACCATGCTTGACAGCTCCAATTGTTATGCACAGTAACAGGTGCATTTCAGGAACAATCTAAACAGTGTATCATAGCTAATACAGGCATTTCAGAACAGTTTTTATAGCTGTCCTTTGAGTTAAGCTAGAGCACAGGACCACCATAAGGAAGGTGTGTGTTATTATGGATAAGTCCTCACAAAAACTTATGGTGTATAAAGGAAACAATTTGTGACAAGAGAGAATTAATAAAATTCTTGTTACAGGTTAACTTTTATATATTTTTGCTTAGTTTTGCTTTGTGTATTTGCAATAGTGCTGATCAAAGGAAGGATACTAAATGTTTAACATTAAGAGCTAGTCACAACAAGAGAAAATAATGAAATTAAAGTGACAGCATCTTTCCAGTAACATAGTCTGGTAGCATAAGTGTACAAATTAGCATTCAGACAGAACCAGATCTTCAGTCTGGAAGGAATAACTGGACTAAACACCTGTCTGTGCGTCCCTCTCATACTTGTTGTTCTAACAAGATATTTCTTCCTTTCTTTTGGTCTTCTGTAATAATATGTACAACACTGTCATAATTTCTTCAAGAGAATTTATGTATATACAAACATAAGGGGTTTTGTGTGCATATATATAGAGAGAGATGCACAAATATTCATGCTATTTTTATATATAATTCAGTGGTTTTGAGAAAGGATTTGACTAGGTTACTGCTTTTAGAATAAAACTCTTAATGGCCAGGACTGCTAACAAAGACAATTACCGCTTCGTGGCACTCACCCAAAGTAGTGCTTTAGCTGTCCCTAGCCTGGTCACTTAGCTTTTGGATCAAAGTTGCACGTGTACTCATAATTTGGGCAAAATGGCCTTGTGTTTTGCTGCTGCATGTTCTGCAGACATAGCGTCCAGTCCAACACAGTGGGTCACCTTCCCCTTCAGAAATGGCAAAGCTAAAATTTCTGTTAAATATACCCTTCTAGTCTGTGAAAGCTGTTTGAAAGTCTAGTTTCTTCCTGCAGATTATTTTCTTTTAAATTCCTAGATTCACATGCTGCTTCTTCTAACTACAGGAATTCTGCAGAGATATTAATGGCAACCATAAAACGTGATCTGAGGAAAAGATATCCCTAAGTTTATTTAAATTATTTCAGTTCCATTTTTTTTCTCAACACTTTTATGCTCTGTGCTGTAAAGAGTCCACTAATAAAAGGGAAAAAAAGTGAACAAACCTAAATAATAAGGTGTTTCTTTCAGGAGAAGTCTTTTAGCCAGAGCACAGTGAATTAAGTCCTTACAAGAGACAAAATCTTATATTTACAATTTAATGGATTCAGGGAGCTATTTAAGTCACTCAGATCAGAAGCTCTGCTCTGCATAGGATCTCAAGATGGATCTAAGGTTGGCTGCTGTGGAATCTGTGGTCCAGAACATCTTGAGTTTGGACACACATTCCATAAATGGAAGGAAACAGTAGCAAAGTACAATACTCCCAGGAAAGCCCCTCAGAGGCTCAAGCCTGGGAAGTCTTGGAGAAGATAACAAACCTGTGGAGAGGTTAGATGAAACTAACTGCAGCCAATTCCATCTGTTGCTAAACACTACCATGCCCATCTCTATCACACTTTCCACAAACAGAATTTCAAACCAGGAGAACTTTTCCAGACCAAACAGGTGTGCATGACCACTATGGTTCAGGAGTATTAATGCTACTGTTGTTTCCATATTGTAGGATGTGTCAGAGACAGCTTTCTGCTTTCCTATTCAATGTCTTCTATTTCCCATATCATTAAGGATAAAGAGCTTGCCAGCTATGCCTACCTCCTATGCCAGCTATGCTGAGATTACCTCAGCTTTCCGTAGAATAGTAAATTCCATCAATTTGAGATGCAATTTAAAAAAATCTAACAATCAATGTCTAAATAACAATTTTTTTTGCATTCTGAGATGTCTCGTTCTTCAAAAAAGCTCACCTTATTCCACTTTCTCCTGGTGTTACTTTTTCTATTGCAAACACTGAATAACAACTTTTAAAGTAACTAAGGGACTTAATTTATGATGCGAAAGATGAAGGTGAGGAAAATAAAATAAAACAGTGGTCGGCAATATTGAATTATTCAAGTCTTATCAAGATACAAATTTATTAAGAAGATATATAAGGATAAAAACTGGTCCATAAAACCTCATCGACTAATTCTGTGAGAACATATACACAACAAACTAAAAATACCATAAGAAATTTATTCAAAATCCAAAATTCAGAATATGTGAATTGAAGCGTTATTTAACTGGAGTCACCAAGCTAACATGGTTACAACAGGGCTAAGTCTGGTGACACGCACAGGATTTGTTTATTAAGCCACCATCACAAAGCATGAAGCATGCCACTTGAAGATGAGCAAGCTCAAAGTGATTTTACAACAGCTTCTCAACACTAGTGAGTAAAAGAGATGCTGTCTTTTTTTTCCATTTAATGTTTCTAAAATAAAATAAAACCACAGATAACAGATAATGTCTGCTCCTTTAACACACAGGATGATTAACAGGCTGTGCAGGAGCTACATCCGACTTAAATTAAAACATATGCATGTGGAAGTCTTTAAACTTCTTGCCTGCTTCTAAATTGTCCCACTGATTCAAGGTGTTTGCATTGGTTTCTTCAGATAATTATGCTGCTTTAGGCAATGGTATTTCAGGATCAATATGAAAAAATTAGAATGCCTAGGCTGACTTCTGAATTTGAACGTAATCTTCAGCATCTCCTGTTAAAAATGCAGGGAGTTTTACAAGACAGAGAGTAAGAACACAAGTGTACTGTCATTAACTGGAAAGGATCATCTGTGCACCCGTGGAACAGTAACTTCTTGTGGGAATGTGCCACATGCACTCCACAGCAAAGCAACTAACTTTGGTCAATTCAGACACCCCAATAACCAAGCTAACCCAACAAACTTGACTGAAACTGTTAATGAGCTCTCTCAAAACAATGGAGATGTGGACCAAAGCCTGGCAGAAGATGAGATTGTCAGAGTCAAGGTAGGTGCTGCAATGTTCATCATTATGCCTTGTATCTCTGACTGTGATTTACCTCACACTGATATAGCTAAATTATATTTCATTCAACAGTGATAAATGTAGATCAACAGCTTTTTCTGCATCTGGTTTCTTTCAGCATGGACTTGTGTTATAATGTATTGCTGTATTATTTTCCCATTTATTTTCTCCTGGTTTTTAGGCTTGTAGTAAGCTTCAGAAAATGAGGGAGCACATACAAAAGCTACATATATATATACAAAAGCTAAATTTATGTGATCCATTGTTGATTTGTAGTTACGGTTTGCTGATCTACTTACTTTCTGCAAAGTCAGCAAGTTACACTGACCTTTCTTAGCTGTACTTCCATAATGAGTCACAATAAAATATTGTGGCAGACTACAGGAAGTTTTGATCACTTAATTTTCGACTTCTTTTGCAAGAGATTGCTCATACTCTTGCATCTCTTGAAGACTCCAAAATTATTAAAACACTAATTTTTTAGGTAGCATTCATTAAAATCACTGAACTCCCAGCTGTTCATAAAGTGTGTAGTCATTACATTTTCAGTTTCTGTCTGCACCCTTTGCTACTTTAAACACAGGCTCCAGCCTAGTCATTGTCCTGTTTCAAGCTGCTGCACTTCCACTGCAATCCTCCACCAAGTCCTTGCAATAAATATTTCCACAGGTCCATCCGTAAAATTTGGCAGACACATAACACAGCTTTGAGCACAGTGACTTTCAACCAGGAAGGAGAAAGAGAGACCTTGTGATTCCACATCAGCCACAAAAGGATTCTCCTGGTAAGGAGAGCCTACCAACCCATTAGCTAAAGCAAGGAAGCGGGCAGGTCAGGTCTGAGCCACCACCAGAATAATGTAGGAGAATACATCAGAATAATCAGGAGGCAGAGCAACTTCATGAGACAGCATGAAGTTCAGTAGGCAATGAGGGTAAATAACTCAATGAGCAGGTTCCAAGGACATTTCTTGCAAATATATGAACAAAATATTATGCTAATATGGTTATCATCTGATACAGGAAATTACAGTATTGGTGATTTACATTTCTTTTACAACACCCTATTTTAATATTTTAATTTTATGCATACTAATTGATTTCCCTTATACTTGACAGGAAAATACATACCACCAAGTTGTGCAATTGTTTAGTCATATTATCCCTAAAAAAAATTTTAAAAAGGTGAATCTCAAGGCCTTTTTTCACTGCCTTAAAATATGCATGGTCCTTGTCTGGGGAGTGTGTGTAGGCAGCCTGCCAAGTGCATTAATACCTTTGATAATAAAATACCAGTGATTAGGATGAATCATTTGCTCAGTAGGGTACATTTTTTCTTTTAACATTATACTGTTTGAGGTATCTTGTATGCTTAAATGTAGCAAAAGTTCCCAGGGGGAAAAGTATACTTTTATTTGTTTGTTTTAGTTTTTTGGCCATCTTTTTATTTTATTGTGAAAAAGAAGAGACTATTGAAATATTTCCCAAGTATTGCCTTTTTGACAATGATTGTCAAAAAGAAACATGATGTACAACTGAGAGCAAGTGGAAGGAAAAAAATTTAATTAGTTAAGTTCTTATTTCCTCACCTCTTGTCCAAATAAAACAAATGTTAGATAAGCTCTTTAAATATGGAAGTACCACAGAAGTAGGAGAGAGAAACATCCAGTCTCAGAAGAATGAAAACCTATAAAAGGAAAATCCTGACTCTTTTAAAGTTTAGTTGACTTAACATGAATGGGAGCAGTGAGAATATGTAGGGATTTGAGAAGAGGAAAAATTTCTAATGCTGCTGGAAGGTTTCACTGAATGATTCCAAGTATCTCACACTACTGTCATAAAAGCATCATTCGACCTTAGAAATGTATCTAGTATGACAAAGGTGAACATGTCCAGAACAATCCATAATATGGACCCACATTTGTTGACAGACAAGTTAACTCCACTGCAAACATTCAGGTCAATATGAAGCTGTAACATTTGGCTGTGGGTGTCAGAAAGTGTTACAGCAGATGGACGATCACAGCATCACTATAAAGTGTTCTGGACATCAGCCACAATGCAGGACTGCATGTGTCTTCTAACCAACACGAGACAGCACTGCAGCTCAAAACATATCTAATCTCTTTCTTTTCATTGGATTTCACTCTCTGCCTTATTTATGCTTGTCTTGACCAAAATATAGTCTTAGAAACGCTATGCAAAAAAATGAAAAAATATAATAACCACTCCATACCTGTTCATCTCTTTAAAATTAATTACTTTTAATACTGGCACTATGCAAGTATACTCAAAAGCATATAACTAAAACAGAAGAAGACAATAGGGTTTGCTTACAGGTATATCCAAAGTTTGAAAATACTGCTTTTATGGAGACAACACCAAAGCTTGAAAACATTCTAAAATGTAAAAAAAACCAACCCAAACCCTATTAAAAACCTCATCAAACCACCTAACTTATTTCATTAAATCAGAAATGAGACACAGATTAATAGTAACACTGGGGAGAAATCTGAACTCTCTTGAAATTCAAATCTGCTTTCACAATACCACTGGAGAGACATATAAGATTAAAAAAAATAATAAAATCTTTGTCCAAATCTCCCTAGAATTCAAAATGGAATTCTGTCTGAAACAATTCTGTGTTCCTGGAGATGGGGTATATCTTATACAAAGCATATTTTTAATCTAACAACCAAATCTTTAGCAGAGACAACCTGCCATCCTATTTATTGAAGGCTTATCTGGCTAAGAATAAAAAAGAACTTCAAGACAGCTTTGTTATTACAAGTGATCAGATGCGCTCTTCAAAACACTTTAACAGTGCTAGAAAGTGATTTGCTGATCACTGGCATTTTTGCCCTGTTAAGACATTATGAGCATTATGTTTCCATGCTAAATATTTTGAAATTTTTTGAATAAAAATTAGTCAGTATATTAAAAAATAAGGGGGTTTTGTTTTGTTTTGTTATCTTTAAGTTTACTTTGTGACCTATTTAAAGTTCCATGTCTTTCAAATTCAGCTTAATTTTATTTTTTAATGCAAAACTTCATCCAAATCTCCTCAGTGGTGTAATCACCATTCTCCTAAAATATGGTCCCTACAGTCTTTACATCTCTCTGAAAGTACTAGCAAGTTTGAGGTCTTTCAGACAAAATGAAGTTGCCTATTTTGAGTCTTTCGAACAAAAGCAGCCTTTCAAAATTCCAGGTATGTATAAAAAATTAAGTAATTCAGTTGTTTCTCATCCACTAAGAAGGTATCAAACAGCTACCAGCTAACTTGCATCTGGAATCTATAGATTAAAAATCTAGAAGCAAATGAGGCTACAGCCATTTCTAGCAAGCTGAAATACTGAAACTGGCCACCACAATGAGCCAAGCAGGCTGTTAAGAACTACACCACCTACAGCTTTTGAGCCCTTTTGGCTCAAAAACCCATGAACCCCTTTGTTTCCTACAGAACACACCACAGCAATTCATCCTGGAGGTCACAAGGCCTGATTATCAATGTATATTAACGTTTAAACAAAGACACATCCTACGCTTCTAGGCAAGGATGTGAGAAGGTAGCAAGAGTAATCAGTCATGAACTATAAACTTCAAGTCAAAACCAGGCACTCTAGGTAATATTTTCTTTCCACATTATTTGATCCCTTCTCTGATCAATAACGATTATCCACACCATATAGTCCAGTCCTCAGCTTCTCCTACTCTAGCTCATGTCATATTGCTCTTTTTATACTTAAACTTGTTCTAGCAAAGATTTCTACATAGAAGAGTACTGGGGCATTGTGGCATGATTCTAGTTCAGCAAAGAATATTAATCATAGCTATCAGTGCAGTTATCAGAGGTATGAGTAACTTGGGAAAGAATCAAGGTCATTGCTTATATTTCCCATTTCTTCTTCTACTGAGGAAGTACGAGCTACTAAGCTAGTTGGAGAGAAGAAATAAGGTGCAAGACATGCAAAACATGGCTAGGAAAAGACAAATATGGCCTGTGCAAATAATCAAAGGTGACCTGGGAAATGAGAGAATTTGAAAAGGGCTGGTTACAGCACTTCTGAAGTAATTTTGTTATTAAACTTCACCAGAGTACAAATTAATAAAAATGAAGGAAAGAAATTACAAAAGATTAAAGATCCTAGTGTTGCTTTGGTTCCATTTTCTTTCTTTTCTGAAATGGGTGGACTGATGCTCTGCACTGGTGAATGCATAAATAGCTTTATGAAGTTATTGTCACAGATGGCTGCCTCATCTGGCTATGGGGAAAACAGCAATCATGCCTTCACTCCCCTGCCCCAGCCACAGCAATCAGTGGTAGGTGCTAACAAAGGAGGATGTAAATTCCACAGGCATTAGAAGAAAATCACTGTTGCTTTGTCATGCTAGTAGTTATGCTCTTCTCTTGCAAAGAGGCTTTCTCCTCTGCTGTGACAGGATTTACAGTTTTCTCCTACAAACCCTGTAATGCCAGAACCCTGTCACAGAACACCACTTGAAACAAAAACATTTCAGCGCACTGCACAATTCTGCCAAGACATGTGGACAAGCCATTCACAGTCACAGTGGTTGAAATAGCCCTGTGAAGGCAAAATATACTTGAAGTCACAGAACAGGAAAAGTCCTGTAAAAATTATCATTCAGGCTTCATATTTGCTTCTCTTATACCTGTATAGTTTTGAGAAGACTAGAAAAATAGTCTGCAATGACTCCTTGAATGCTTGCTCCAAGTTCTCATGTTTTTGTGCAGACCCATCCAAACTCCATTAGTCAGAAAACCTTCCTGCCCGGGGAAAGGATTTTTCAACACCAAAACCAACATAAACCCCCTACATTGCCACTGTTTATTATTACGCACTTTGTTCTCAACATGCACCATTTGCCTTTGTCTAACAAAGAAAATAGTCTGTATTAGCAGCCAAATTAGAGAACAAATCCACCCTTTCAATGTGGCTAGAACAGGCCTTCTCTGGGCACTCTTAAAAAAGTACATATTAATCTCAATCCAGGAAGACCACTAGATATTCAGAATCAGAGAATCACAGAACAGCTGGGGTTGGGGAGGACTTCTGAAGATCATCTAATCCCCCATCACTGCCCGACAAGTTGAACAGGATGGAGTCCAGGCAGGTTTTAAAAATTTCCAGAGAGGAAGACTCCACAACCTCTCTGGGCAGGCTGTTCCAGTGCTCAGTCACCTCAAAGTAAAGAAGCTTTTCCTTATATTTGGATGGAACCTCCTGTATTTCTGTTTGTGCCCGTTGTCCCTTGTCCTGTCGCTGGGCACCACTTCTTCTTGACATTGTCCTTAAGATATTTGTACACATTGATAAGATCCCTGTTCAGCTCTCCCTTCTCCAGGCTAAACTGGCCCAGTTTTCTCAGCCTTTCCTCAAAAGATAGATGATGCTCTAAACCCCTCATCATCTTTATAGCCCTCTGCTGGACCAGTTCTCCAGAAGTTCCTTGTCTTAAACTGGAAAGCCCAAAATAGATCCCCAAAGAACACTCCAGATACAGCCATACTACGGCTGAGTAGAGGCAGGGTGTGCAAATAATTTTCACCAGTTTTCTAAAGAGGTGGCTAAACAATACAGATCCTATTCCTCTTTACACAGAAATGCTTCACAGTTTCCTCCTTGGTGTCAGGACTGGTTTTTTCTAGTCATTTATAATTACTGGAAAGATCAAGGTCTGAGTCTGAAGTTTTTAAATTAAAAAAATCTTTCCAGCAAACACTCAATATTAAGAAAGTCATGTCCAATGTTTGCTATATCTCATAAGCAAGTGTCTGAGTTAACAAAAGCAGTGCAACTATCTCAGATACAACATTTCTTTAAACCAATGGAAGTTCTGTAGGAAGACAAAAAAAAAAAGAAAGAAAATTACAAAGCAACCAACCTGTTCTATTTTTGTTTCTACCTTGGGGTAAAAATGCATGATCTTGGAAACACTCAACGCATTTGTTGATTTATAGTTCTTAGATGTGTTTCCTTCTGTATCTAGAGAGAGGTAGGTTTCATAGCCAAAGCAGAATGCAGTAAAATGGCTCTCCTTCTGGAAGCATTTTAGTCATGAATGCAGCTGCTATCTAACAACAGTGAACAAAATTACAAATTAGGGCAGTAAAGTGTTTATAAAATCTGAGACCCCCAGTGGTTAAATAGCAATTTACTATTGCTTTAAAGTCACTAAATGCTTTCACTTCATCTGGCACTGCACCCAGCAGAGCCATACAGCATTGAGAGGAGTTTATTGTACAGCATAGCAAATGAAACATTCAGATAACTTCTCTGGCAGCTTAGCTAGTTTGTGTTTACTGTTAGTTAAGAAATGTGCTGTACCATTGTTTTGACAAACCATAAGTATTAAGAAAGGCTAGGTTGGTGGGGAAAGACAAGGATAGGATTGCTGAGGCCAGGGTTGCACTGGTGTGCCAGTATGCTCTTCTCCATGTTTACGGAAGCTCTAGGCAAGGTTGCATATCCCGACAAAACACAGTAGCTGACTTTGTATACTTACATACCTGACATATATACACTCTCTAGTGTCCTTCCTCATCTTCTTCTATGGAAGGAGAGAAACCTCCTTGAGAGCTACTTCAAAGAGGAGGGATCCTCAGACACATTTTATTCCATACATTCATGCGCAGGCAGGCACCAGAGGGACTCTGCACTGGAATACAAAACAAGTGACCTCTGAAATAAATGACCATCCCAATATCCTTCTAGATTTGAAAAAGCTTGAAAGCTTGGATTATGTTGCTTATACCTTTCAAAGATGTAATACAAGATGGCTTACGGACCCTCTGGATGTATTTTGGTCACTTGTTTTGGGCACCCTCCAGATTAGGGCTGCTTCCAGTTGCTTATCACAAACACTTCCACCATGGGAAAAAGCTTATGATTAGAAGCCACATTTATGAGAGTAAGGACTGAATAAGTCCTGTCTGAATAAGGACTGAGTAAGGCCTGTCTTCACAACAAAAAAGTTTCCATTCTGTTATGAGACTGTCCATAAATTTATGATCAGAGCTCCTCATCTTTACAAACAGTAAACTGAGAACTACCTTTTGGAACTGCTTACATATAGGAAGTATAACTTCCAGCTCATAAATGCAAGTTAAATCCATGAGAGAAATTGCACTCAATTTAATTGAATTACAACTGCTTTTAAACAGCTCAGATCCTCTGTCTTTTTACTCCTGTAACTTCATCCTCATTTGCTTCATATTCCAATAACCAGCCTCTCTTCCAGGACTGGACAAAAATGAAACACATAGAAAATAAACATGTCCGCTGTGGAAAGTTTGCTACATTTTGACCTTGAGGAAGAGAACAGACAAATAATCTTGTAACCTTTAAAACATGAATTGAAAATGCAATCTTTTTCTTTTACTATTTACTGCTAGGAAAAAGAAAATACTGAAGAGTAGAAATGCACTTGTTTGCCATCACCTCTGCTTAATATACGTAATTCGTATTGTGCATTTCAAGTTTTTCCTGCTCATACACAAAAGGTACTTCTAAATTATTGGTATCATAAGTAACCATAAAAAAGAAAGCATCTACACAAAACTGTGATGACCAAAGGGCTGGAAAGTGTGCCATATGAGGAAAGACTGAAGGAGTTAGGTCTTTTCTCCCTAGAGAAGTCTTGGGGATAGGGGTATCTCATCATAGCATTCCAGTAATTTGGGCTGATACAAAGAGGACCAGGAGAGGTTTCATCTTAATACAAGTTAAATTTTTTTCAGTGAAGACAATCAATCATAAGAACAACCTCCCCAGTTACATGGCTGAGGTTTTCAAGATGCAATTGGACAGGGTGCTTGATAATCTCACCCAGACTCCCTTTCCTTTGAAAGGTGAAACCAGATGGTCTTCTGAGGTCCCTTTATGGAACAGCCCTTCCACCCCAGGCTATTCTATGAAAGCCATGCTGTTATACCGATTTCAACAGAAAGGTTAAAATCTATTTGCTAAAAGTTACCATAAACTGTACAACTCTGTGCAGAAGTGGTTTAGTATTCACGTCTTTTCATTACAAATTGTCAGGAATTAGATTTTAAAAAGCAGCTTTAACGATTCTTCTACTCTTGAAAAAGTAATCAGGAAGGAATCACGGAATTATAACACATATTCTCTGAAATAAAGGCTGGCGTAAGTCTCACAGTACATGGGCATTCTAACTGGAAGTCTTGACTGTAGTATCCCTGACGCTGCTGTGATGATTCATAGGAGACAGATGCATGTGTACCAAAGTATCTCACACTGATGCTGCTCGGTAAGGTATCAGCAATGTTTCATGGGCTCTTGGCCATGCAGCAGCTAATAGTGTAAGCACATATTCATCTGTACGTCCTGGGGACTTAAACCCTTCAGCAGCTGCTATAGCTGAGTAAGAACAGACATGCCTGAGTACAACATGGAGATGTTCCACAATTCAAATCCTTCTGCCAGGCACTGAGTGAGATTTGCCAGTCAAAACATATGTTTAAATATGCATTAATTTAAATAACCTTGGTCACCTGTTCCTTCCAGAGACGATCTGAAAAGATGGAAAACTTGGCAAAGTTCATAATTAGGTTGCACTTTTTCCTTATTAGATTTGATTATTTTCCGTAAGGATCAATCTACAACTCCCTTTTAACATGAGTACCCTATTATCACTGCCTAATCTGCATTATATGCAGAAAGTAAAAACTCCTCTATTACATCATGCAAATTAGAGGGTATGGAGACAACTTGCTAGCAAGATCTGGGATTAACACTTTTTCAGTGAACTTCAGGAGGACTTGGGGAAACAAGTTAATTTCTATTTCTGTATGCTTTCTTTCTACTTCTACGAGCCTCATTTCAGGGATTCACAGAATAACGGCTCATTAAGAAACAAAGGTTCATCAAACTCTCCTGCATGGGTTTGAAGCTTAGCCACTAGTAATTTTATATTTCAGATTTTATCTTCAGTCAAGTTTTTAAGCAAAAATTACAATTAATCTAATCGAAAACCAGCATCTGATACACAGCTTTGCATTGCTGAGTAGGCACACTGAACCAAATCTTGGCTTCAGTTAAGACAACTGATGTTATCATACAAAATAGTGAATGTAGCAGCCTGCACCTACAGCATGTGTTAAAGAGATATTTCAAGCCACAGTTGCAGACTTTTTAAAATCAGTCCTTCAAAGACACTAATAAATGCAGACCCCCCTTGCAACTGTGGATCTAATAAATCTAAGCAAATATGAAGCTGGTCAGACTCTTCAGAGCTGGTAAAACAGGGTTACAACAGCTCTGCCTTCCAACCTGCACCTTCATTAATGTGCTAGGGATGGTTAAAAAACAAACAACCTAAAAACAATTAAAAAAGCATAAAGAAAACAAAACAGAACAAACCATCAAAAACACCAAGAAGACTGCTATTTAATGATCACGTTCGCCTTAATTCCAGTTTCATTTTGTCAGGGATCAGTGTTAATTGCCTTTAAAAAATAGTTATACTAAAATAGAACTAGAAGAACAAAGGAGAAGAAAACTCATCTAATGAGTTAGAACAGGAATATGCCTCTATCTCAAATAGCTTTGGCCTAAATCTGGCATGCTCAGCTCCTTGGAAATAGGATTGTTTCAATTACTTTATCCTTCACTCTAAAAACTGCTGCACTCAGTATACCCAGTTAGACGTTCACTAACAAAATTTGATTCTCAACAGTGTTCACTGGAAGGAATCTCATTAGAAGTCCCAGCATTGCCATCCACCCCTCACTTCCAAGACACAGCTTATCTTTTCTGCCTTAAATATTTCTATGCAAAACAATTTGTTAAAATTATTGTATGTAATGCAGACCATACTGTGTTTAAATTTCTAGCTTGCAAAGAGGCATTAAAGAGATGATTTTGGAAACTTTTGAGTTTAAAGGAAAAAACCACTCACTCTCCTTCTTCAAGTGTTAAACAAAATCTTCTTTTGAGTAACCCCAGAACTTGTGAAGAAGAAATGAGGCTTCAGAAGCAGTATCATTTCAGGCTGCAGAATGAGCCTCACAGATTACTTACTGCAGTGAAGGTGTATGTGTTGAATGGTGACCTCAGGAGCATTAGAAAAAAGGCTGCAGCTAGAAAGGGTTATTTTCAACTCTCCAATGGAACATTCCACCCAAAAGACCACAGGAAGAAAGATCTTAACAGTAACACTGTGACAAATTTCACACTGAATCAAGGATCAGATAGTGGGAGGTATTCATTCCACCCACGTTTGACCAGAGCACAGTGTTTTGACCCACACCAGCACTTATGTCTTGCTTCTCCTCTAACTTTATGGCCTTATAACTCAGGTTTTCAGGATCCAATAGGGTCTCCACCATGGCCTTCACAAGAAAACGGAGGATAAGAAAAGGAACGTAAATCTAGCAAGCAGGTCCAAGTTTCAAGAACGATACTCAGTGTGCTTTGTGTGTGATTTGAGTGACCATTAGCAAAATCAGGCTTGAGGTAAAAAGAACCACTGTGAGCAGGGAAAGGATCTGAAGGAGCAAGGGCAAGCCTCAGGTTCTTTACCCAGCAGATGGACAGCTGCCACGTATACCCCACCATCTGTCAGGTAATGTAACTCACAGTCAAACACAGCATGTCCAAGTCAAATACTGTCTTCTTTTATATATGACTAGAAAAAAAGGGCCTGAATAACCTTGTTTCTTATATGTATGCAAAAAGTTCGTCTCAAATCTGAACCAACCAAACAAAAAAAACACAGATAAGTCTATCAGTCAAAATTCAGTTGAGTGGGCTGTAGAAGCTGCCACCATAGTATAACCAGAAAAAGAAAGTTTAATGGATGACACTTGGTTTTCTAAACTTTTGGACTTTTCCCTTTTTTGCATCTGTTTACTACTGCAGCAGGTATAGACTACTTTTCTACATGTCCAAGACCTCCTATGCCTTGCAGCAAAGCCAAAGAATAATGCATTAGAAAGAGGTGTGAAGTAAGAAAATAGATGTTTTGGCTCCATTTTAGAAATTATATGCAGTAAAAAAGAGGAAAAAAAGCAGAAAAAGGAACCACATTTTTTACCTGATATTGTTCTTGAATTTATAAAATATGTCCAATGACACAAAGAACATGGCAGAGGGGAAAGTGACAGATTAAGAAGCTGGAGAAACCCTTAGGGTTGAGGAAAATCCTGAAGGTGTTAGAGATTAGAGTATAACCTCAGGAAGGTAGTTCACTTTCACACTCTGCATTAGAGAAGACCACTGAGAGCATGAAAAAGGTATAGACAGGGTACCAATACTTCAAATTAGTCACTGTATCGGTGGTTTAATGGGCATATACAGACCAGAAGTCAAATGGGAAGAGGATTTTAACTTCTCTTACTTAGCATGAGGAATTAGTTCATGTATGAAAAGTCAGTCAGTCATTGAAGTGACAAAGAACAGGAGAGGTCAAGGCTTGGACTAAAACATGTTTGTGCTTAGGGCAGGGAGGGAAAAAAGAGAAACTGGACGCAGGAGGAAGAAGAGGCAAAAGAAGAGTGTGAGATGAAACTTGCAAGTGTGAAGTAGGTGAAGGTCTGGGACTGACTTGAAAAGAAAAGGTGTTACGGGCAGTTTACTCGGGTTCCCCTCCCCTTACAACCAGGCCTAGTTGTCTTGACACATTGTCTGAACAGTCACGCCAAGAACTCTGGCTACCTTATTTGCTTCCTTTGCAGTCTGAGATCCTCTACATTATAAGCTACTTGCAGGTCATTCTACAACCATTGTGCAAGCTTAAAATTAAAGAATAAGCATGAGGTATGCTGACAGTGTGTTACTCAATATTAAAACTGAAATTCCCCACGAACATTACCCTAAAATCATAGAATCACAGAATGGCTTCGGTTGGAAGAGACATTAAATCAGCTAATTCCAACCTCCTTGCCATGGGCAGGGATACCTTCTGAAAGACAAGCTCAAAGGCACCCACAATTTCTCTGGGCAACCTGTTCCCGTGCCCCACTACCCTCTTGAGTAAACAACTCCTTCCTAACATCTCTGACTCTAGCCTCTTTCAGCTTAAAGCTGTTCCCCCTCATCCATGCTGTTGTCAGAAGTCCCTCTCTCCAGCTTTCTTGTTTGGCCCTGTTTAGGTACTGAAAGGTGGCTAAAAGATCTCCACAATACACTGATAGTTTGATTTGTGAAGATCTCCTAAATCATACGAAGCTATACAACAGCAAGTGTAATTTTTAAGTTACACCTCAAGACTAACATTACCATCTTGGCTATTAACTCCCAAAATATCCATTGTCTTCCCCTTTTTGCCCAGCACACTTATTCTTTAAAAAACATTACAAACCCACACACCTTTTACTTTTATATATATATATATATATATATGTACCTATATCTAGCACTGTAGAGGGACTTGTGGTATGGCATTGCACTTATTCACACAGAATGATATTGATTTATTTGCTGTAAATGACTGTGTTCCAAGATTGTTGCATAATGTTATCTCAACACATTGCCAGAAGAATCCCCATCCCAACCTGATAAAATTTCATCCCATTTTCAAATAAGCTTAGCGGCAGGAGCTATGGAGAGAACTGCTACTAAAAAGTGTCTTTTGGGACCTCACATAACAATTACACCCTAGTAAAAATGGAAGCTATCTATGCTCACGTATCTAAGGTACCCTGCATTGTCAAGATCATATCTGCTGTGAGTGTTCACTAATCACTTGGTCACTTGCTTGCAAAGAGTTTCCTTTTGGTTTGTCTTAGAAAAAATTAAGCCAGTTTTATGGCATCATTTTATGGCAAAATAAATTTATTGAGATGGTGACATACAAAGTACGACAAGCACCTGCACCAAGACAGTAAACAAGTTAAAGGATCTGAACTACATACAGCATAGTCCCATCACAGACTACCGGCAAAAAAAAAAAATACACCATTGGACCAAACTATAAATAGTTGTTTTTTCAAGAATTACTCTGCATCATCTGCAGCCTGTTTGGAACCAATTAAGTCTCTGAAGACTAAAGTCCAGCAATCAAGTCCCTGAATTCCAGGCCAAATTTCCGGCCCGAAAATATCCTGTGTGTCTTTAGGTATTAGTCATGAGCAGGAAACAGGTGAAATGCAGAAAATGCAGTTACAACAGGGGGACAGTAGTGTATTATTTCGTTTATTAGTACTCCAGCTTTCAGTACTTCTAACGGGCTGACAGAGAACAGAAGCCAACAGCGAGTCCCTGGGGAGCTGCCCCGCTGTGAGGGAAAGAGCCAACAAGTCCCTCGCTCTACGCCGCACCGACGAGCGGCCTCTTGCTCTGCCGCTGCCGCCCGGCCCCACCGGGGATGGATGCGCGGCGCCTGCTGCTCCGGGGGCAGGCAATACCTCCTTCCCGCGGCGGGCCAGCGGGCAGCAGGGAGCGCAGTCCCGGCCCGGGCCGCCGCCGCCGGGAGCGCTGCCGCGGAGGGGCCGGTGCTGCCGAGCGGGAGGCGGCGGTGCGGAAGGGCTGCGGCCGGCGCCCGGCTACTCACCATCTCCTGCCTCAGGAGCTGAAGTTTCG
>VZTE01006054.1:25781-59879 GCA_013397775.1 Eulacestoma nigropectus | reverse complement strand
CGCGGAGAACCGCGGCAGCGCCGGGGACGGCGGCCGCGCCGCGCGGGGCACCCGCGGCGGGCATGGGCATCTCCCGGGGGCACCAGCCCCTCCCCGGCCGCCGGGGAAAGGCAACAGCGGGCGGGCGGGGGCGATGGAGAAAAACGGCCCCGCTTCGTGTGCGAGACGGCGACGCGCCCCGGCAACTGCGGCCGGCACAGCACGTCCCGAGTCATCGCGCGTCCCGCCCGGCCGCAACTTTAAAGCCGCGGGCAGGTGGAAGAGGCGCGGCGCGGCCCTCCCACCGCGGTGCCTGTGGGGGAGAGGCGCGGCACGCCCGCGGCCGCGGGGCGCCCCCGCACGGCGGGGACTGCGCCACCCGACCGGCAGGGGCCTGGGAACACCGTGTCCCTCGGGGAAAGGGGGGGAGGAGGGGCAGAGGAGAAGCGAAAAAAGAGGGAAAAGGTAAAGGAAAAAAAAAGAAAAAAAAAAAAGAGAAAAATACAGGGGAGAAGAAAAAGAAGGAAAGGAAGAAGGAACTAGGAAAATAAATAGGAAAAGAAAAAGGGAAAGAAAGTGAAAAAAGAAAAGATAAAAAGTCACCCCTTCTAACAGAGATAGGAGCATAAGTACAGTGTGAATGGTATTCTCACTGATCACACAGGTTTTTTTGCAGGCAAGTGCATTCCTCCCAACCCACCTTACTATTCCTGGGCTTTTTTATCCCCCTCCTCTTTAAGAAGCAAAGCTTGCAAGCTGAGTCAGTTGCTCTAACTGATAGCAAGGCGCGTGTTGGCTGTGCAGATAGCCGTGTCTATCACTGCTGTCTGCAGTCACACACTGGATATGTCCTGTTGCTCCTTGTCCCATAATGCTCCTTGTCCCACGGCACCGAAAAACATTTTAGGCACAAAAGTATGAATAGCCGCATCTATGGAGCTACAGCTGACACGTGTCAAGGGGGTCGAGAAAGTGAGGCTAGCCACTCTGGGTGTCAGGTCCTCTATAACAACTAGAATCACGAAGTGTGGTGTGGTGAACTTGGGAAAACAAAATGTCTTTACAGCAAACTGGATGGTTTCTGTGGAATAATTTCACCAGTACTTTAAGATATGTTATCAGAAACCTTTGCAAGGGTTTAGTACAGTCAAGCAAAAAATCTGCGGGTGTATCTGACATCTTAAAGGTGCATTGATTTTAGACCAGGGTTCTTATTTTATCACTATAACCATCTGGAAATCCTGTGTGTAAGACATATGAAAAGGCATATTTATCTCATATTTGTCATAAACGTTTAGTTCATATGACAGATCTATCAATATTCTCAGAAAAGAAAGCCAAAACCAGCCGCTTACACCCAATAAGAATCTTCCTTCTTACTGCCACCACCCCCCAATATTTCATGAAGTTCTATTTTAATATATTGATATTTACAGAATAGCTTCTATACAATCACGTTAATATTGATTAATACCATTCCCTAAAGTAGTAGGGATCACACTGAAACTCTTCCTCTGTGAGCTATGAACACTTTGTTAAGCAAAAGTTTAAATTTACATGACTGTTGTTACAACATTGACAACATGTGTTCTTTGTTCTACAAGCAGCATCCTAGAAAAAAGGTTTGTATTCAGACTTTGTGTTTGAAGAAACTTAAGAAAAATTCTAAAATATTATTTTTTTCTTTAAATATTTTAGATGACTTGGATTATCAAGCTTTTAAAAATGAAAATTTAAGAAGAAATAAGACAAAGAATTTATGCTAGTTTGAAAAAAGGTGTTTTAGTGATAAGAAATTTCCCCAAATCCTACTCTAAATAATCTAAAATGAATGAAAATAAGTTGTTTCTGTCATTCTGGATAAGCAACATTCAGAACGTAAACTGCATAATGTACCCTATGCATTCATGAATTTAAGCTTTACCATCTGGTGGCCTGATTCTTATCTCCCGCTGGCCATGCATTAGTATAGCAGCTAGTAAGTCAATGGGTGCACTTTTGAATTACAAAGATTAAAAGATACACCTATGTTACAGTCACCTTGTTAAATCTTCAGGGTTACCAGATTTGCTAAACTAATGAGTGTTTCAAGGAAACAGATTTCTTTTTAAATAAACAAAACCAGTAAACAGTATGTAAATTCCATTTTCGTCTTGTGGGACAGATCCTCTGTCTTCAGTTTAGAATCACAATGTCTTAAGTTGTAAGGGGTCTATGAAGATCATCTAATCCAATGCCCTGCTCCTTGCAGGACTACCTAAACCTAAACTAGATGATTAAGAGCATCATCCAGACACTCACTGGACTCTGACAGGGTGCTGTGACCAGTTCCCTGGGAAACCTGTTCCAGTGACCATCTTGATAAAAATGCGTTCCTAATGTCCAGTATGAATTTCCCCGATGAATCTTCGTTCCATTTCCTCATGTCCTGTTGCTGGTCACCAGAGAGGGGAGAACTTCCTCCACTGCCTGCTGTGAGGAAGCTGTAGTCTCTAGGACAACAGCTTAACCTTCCCTTCTCCGAGGTGAACAAAGTGACCTCAACTGCTCTTGAATGCCTTATCCTCAAAGTCTTTCACCACCTTGGTCACCCTCACTGGACACACTCTTAATAGTTTCATATCCTTGTACCGAGGCACGCATGGCTGCACACAGGACTTGAGATGGGCTGCACCAGTGCAGTGGAGAGCAGAACAGTCACCTTCCTGGGTGCTGTGCCTGATGCACCCCAGGACACATCTGGCTCTTTTGGCCGCCAGGGCACGTTGTTGACTCATGTCCAACTTGCCGTGTACCTAAATCATCAGATCTCCTTCTTTGGTGCTTCTCTTCAGTCTCTCATCCAGCAATTATATATAACCAGGATTACTCTGTCCTGGGTTGAGAATCTGGCACTTGCTCTTATTAAATGTCATGCAGATGGTGATTGCCACCTCTCTAGTTTATCCGCATCTCTCTGTAAGTTCTCTCTACCCTTGAGGGAGTTAACAGTTCCTCCTATTTTAGTATAACTGGCAAACTTCCTTAATATACATCTAATTCCCACATCCAGATAATTTATAAAAACACCAAAGAGCACTGGCCTAATGTTGAGCCCTGGGGAACTCCACTGGTGATTGTCTGCCAGCCTGATATGACCCCATTTACTCTAATTCTTTGAGTCAGCCAATTGCTCATCCAACATATAATGAACTTGAGTAGCTGTGTGCTGGATATTTCATCCAGAAGGATGAGAGACAGTATAAAAAGCTTTGTTAAAATCAAAGAACCCATATCTACTGCCTTTGCTTGGACAACTAGATAGGTGACCTTGTCATAAAAGGAAATTAATGTAGTGAAGTGGGACTTGCCACTCATGAGCCAGTGCTGGTTATCACCAGTGACTGTATAGTGTCTCAGGTACTTTTCACTAACTCTCAGGATAAATTTATCCGAAATTTTACCAGTCACTGAAGTGAAACTTGCAAGCCTGTAATTACCAGAGTCTTCCTTCCTACAGTTCTTGAAAATTGGGAGAACATTTGCTATGCTTCTACTTGACTGGGACCTCTCCAGTCTCCAAACACTCTGGAAAAAATAATGGAGAGAGATTCTGCAAGGACATAAGCCAGGTTTTTCAGTACACTGGGATAAGTCGCATTGGGCCACATAAATTTATATGCATCCAGCTGAAGCAGCAAGTCTCAAGCTCAGAGTTAGCTGTGAGTTTATCATTTCCCTAGTCACAGCCTGCCAAAAGAGAGCTTAGGACACACTGATGTTAAAGACAGAGGCAAAAGCAATAAATGCCTCTGCTTTGTCTGCAGCCTGATTTTGAGGTGACCGACTTAATCAAGTAATGGATCAGTATTTTCTCTAATACTTCTTTTGCCGTTAATGTATTTAAAAAATAAGGCCTTTAATTGTCCTTCAAAGTGCTGCTTAGTTTGGATTTTAGCTGAGATTTGGCCAGAGAAATTTACTCTGTATGGTGGTGAATAGCATCTCTGTAGTCCTCCTGCATTACTCTATATTCTTCAGCCCTGAGATGTCCACTATTTGTGTGAGATTCAGAGCTTTTTGAATATCTTACTTTGAATCTCTGAATAAGGTCATTTAGATAAGAGTTTGCTATCTAGTTTCTTTCTTTCTTTCTTTTTGTTTTAAGTCCAGATAGACATATTCACTGACTTTAATGCCTTGTTAAATACTCCTACCAAGCATTTAATTCTTTCTGTAGCCAAAAGTCTTGATATTTTAGTCCAACAAAGTGTGAATGCTTGTGTGTATAGAACAGAGACCAAACAGTTCAGCCTCCTGTTGGATAGGCTTTCTCTTGTCACACAATCTCATTTGCATCTCCCACAAGTTGTAAGAGCAAAGGAATAAAAGCTTCTTCCTGTTACTCTGCTGAGCACAGCCTTAGACTTGCCTTAGGTCAAACCATGATTTTACATAAGAAATTGGAGAGTGAAGGTTATGTTAAGCATTTTGAAAGTAAACTGAAATGATTCCACTGTGGGGTTTTTTTAGGGGTTTTTTTGATGCCTTAAACATATGAGGTCTGGAACACAGTAGTCTGTCCAGGAAAGTGAAAATACCCTATGGTGCCATCATGCAACACACCTGTATTTCCAAAGATCACATTGTCAGCTTGATTTTATGAACTCCAAACATGTAGTTTAATGAGGCAACTACTTTCAAGCCTGTAAGTTGAGATCTTTATTTTAATGGTAGTTCTTCACAGATTTAGCTCTTGAATGATTGCTAAATGTAACCTCATGGGAAATTAGAAGACTAAAGTCTTGAAACAGGACAACATTGGACAGCTTGAGAAGGAAGAGGCTTAGAGACTTGTTCTCAGTTTATTCCTTTTTTTTGCTTTCCATGAAAGATGATGCTTACTGAGGAGTGCTAGACTTCAACATGGAAAGAAACAACAAAACAAATGCAAATTCATTTACAGTGATGTTATATTTAAGGGATAGGCAGAGCAGCTCAGATTATTTATATAATTGATTTTAATAATAATGTATGTCTTTCTCATACATTTCTTTAAAATTTATATTAAATGCAGTCCTTAGGATGTCTTAGAGGACCCAAACAGTTGTACCAGGGTTCTGAAATGTTGGAATTTTCCTGAACCCAGATGCAAAGGTAGGCACCTATAGTCAGGCCCTCTGTCAGCTAGAATTCATCCAAGATGAATTTAACTCAATGGTGTTGGAAATGTTAGCTCAATCCAGAGACTACACAAGGTTTTCAGCTGACTGATTGGGCAATCAGACAGACCTCAACTTTTGGCCAGCATAAAATGCTCCACCATACTGAGCTGGATGCTCAGATATTGTCATTTCTAGCTCCCCTTTATAAAAATAATGCTGGTAGAATATGTTGAAAGGCAGAGAGAAGGTACCTTAAGCCTACAGAAATTTTCTATTTCCTTAATCTGTTCACAATGTCAGGCAGATTCCAATGGTACAGCAATAAGTTTGGTTGATATTTAACCAGGAGTTACGTCATATCACATTGTGAATATTTAAGGGTTTAAAAAAATTAATTTCCTGGAGGACAGTTTTGTGGGAGTTATTTCTCATTTTGTGATGATGTACTTCTCATAATAACCTACCTGTGGAGTCTGGGCTACAGAAATGAGAGCTTCAACTTGTCTTCAAAGGCTGCATGTGCATTAAGAGAGTTCCAGGTACCTGACAACATAGGGTGTGGTAGACAGGAGTCCTGCCTTTCCTGCTTTCAACCTCACAGTTACCTCACAGTGCCAATATTCTTTGTCAGACGCTTCTAGGAAGCAATCATTATTTATTTATTCAAACCAACACCCAGAGGAGGGTGAGGTGTTTTGAGAGGGATGCTCATTGGTCATGCTTCGGTATCACGTTGCATGACTCCTACTTGGGGAGAGTAAAGCTGAGCTTCTTAAGTAGTTCCCTTAGGAGGAAGGAAGATACTCTAGAACTAAAGAAACACTGCAAATGAGTATGGTCAGGCAGACTAACAGGAGGTATTAATAACCATCATCAAGGTGACTGTTCCTCAAATCCACTAACAAAATGATGCCTGGTGGATGTTTATAGAATTGGAGAAGTTTGGGTCATAACAACCAAAATCAGAGCTTTAATCTGGGGCGGTGTGTAGGGAATTCACCCCAAAGCAGGCTTTCCCCAAATTTAAGACTGTATGCAGCTGTAAGAAAAAGAACTGGGAAAGTCTGAAATAGCTATCAAAGGTACCTTCCACTGACAGACTGTTACCTTCCACTGACAGACTGTTACCTCCCCAGCAGCCTCAGGAGGAATACCACTGCTGTGTCTTGTCCTGTGTCCAAAATCTGGTGAACAGTGGAACATGAACATGGTGGTGAGAAAGTAGCAGGGCATTTTACTTCCATCAGTTTTGACACACTGTCTCAGTGACACCTAAAAGCTATTAAAGACATTCTGGAACTCCTCTCTGTGATGCGGGAGAAGAGAGCAGAAAAAGGAATGCAGAAATGCAGGAATGCAGGAACAACATTCAGAAACACTGATTATTATTTTCTTGGCTTTGTTTAAAGGGAGGAGATGAGACTGCTGCACTTGCTGTTTCACAGGCTTGTACAAGAACCCCGATGAATCAGAACTGAGGACATGTTCAGTTTTTCAATGTGTTCAGAGCAACTGGTGCTTGTGTGCTGACTCCAGAGGCATTAATCATTGCACGCAGAGAACATAGAAGTGTATCTAAAGCGTTATTATTCTTTCTCTGTTGCTTTATCCATTTGCATACATGATTTCCTTAGCCATTACTGCCACTGAGAAGAGATTGTAAATACCATTTATACAATCCAGACTTTAAAAATACGTAGAACAATGGACTGCACCTATTGGTCCAGCTTAGTATAAGGACCTTAAAGGCTGTAGTAGGCATTCATCTCAGAGTGGTATTGTTTTTTATAAGGCTGTAAGCAGCACTGGAGACTGTGTGTAGAATTCTGTGCAACACCCAAGAGCATGCAGCCACCTCAACAACTTTCAGGTCCAGTGGTTTAATCTTTTTTCCCAATTGTGAACTTCATCATATTTTTCTGCAGAAAGATCCTTCACTGCATAATAGTTTGAAGTATACTGACAGTAGTTTATACAGACCAGTTGGTAAAGGAAGCCTGAGTAACAGGCCACAGATCTCCCAAGGATTTTGAGCCACTGATTGAAAAACTGTGATGTCTCTGTAGAGCCAGGAATGGAGAGATGTAGCAACACACAAATCCAGCGAAAGAATGAATTAGTTATTAATTTTACAATAATTTTTATATAGTCTAATTCCATAAAGCAATTGGACAGTGTTCACACTCCTCCTAGGGTGATTGGTTTAGGTTCTATCACATCCACGGTAAAACCTTTCTCAGTGTACCATAAACAGAACTTAGCAAAACACCAGCAAAACACTATCGTCTGCACAAACTATCTTACTGTTTTCATATCTTGCGTGAGAAAGGAAAGGTTCTCAAAGAATTAATGCAAGAAGCTGGACAATTCATCTGCTAGCAGCATTTCGGTATCCACACTGTTTCATTGAGCTGTGCTCCCAATGCACCAGCAGAATAGAGTCCTTTATCTGTTGTGGAATTAATAATGTGTGTCAGTTTTATAGATAAAGTGAACAAGAGAATGCTAGTCAATGCAACAATCTAAATTTAAAAGGTTTTTTTCTTGGGACAAAAATTTTTCAACCATCCAGTGTTTTTGGACCAAAACCCTCACACCAGGCCCAAGCATTGCGCTACATCACATTTAAATCAAAAAAACCAAATTAAACTTCTAGAATTAGTCAGATCTGACACATAGGGAAGGAGAAGAATAACAACATCCTGTGAATCATGCCCATCCTTCGAAGTTGTGACACATTACAGGAGGCAATGTGAGAGTTGCCTAGTCATATTTCTAAGTCTTTTGACTGTCTGCCCTTCGTATATCACAGATACATCATAACATAAAGCTTGAATATGGGGATGGGTTTTGCTATGAAATTGAATATTATTTTATTGTGATGTCACTTCCAGATGTGACTACTTTGCTGGAGTCATTTTCATGTTTACTGCTGGCAGATTTTCACTACGCACAAGCACTGGTAGTTTTATTCTGTTGAAAGTCTCAGCCTGAGAAAATAGCATCTGTAGCGGAAAGATCAGGTGAAAGGTATTTTATACATTATTTAGAGAAAACTTGGGGGGACGATTTTTAGTCTGTAACATATTGATGTAGAAATGTTACGTAAGGATAATTTCTTGTCCTGAAGAGGGGAAGAAACCTCAGGGGAAAAAGCAGGGTGCATTAGCATAACACAGTCAATACTGAATTAGTGTTCAGAAGACCTTAGTTCTCTTTCCAGGTATTCTGAGGCTCTCAGAAAGATCGCTTCAGGCTTTTATGTATCATGTTCCTATCTATAGAGTGAATTCAACTTTGTCTCTCAGTCAGAAACTTTTCAAACCTTATTTTTGCTTATCTGCATGTAGAGTTATGAAGTATTTCATTATTATCAGATGTTATCACTACTTCAGTTTCTGGTACTTTGCTTCCAAAATATAATCTGTTTACATCTGTTCATGGGGAAGGATTTTCCGTGCTACTGGAAGCACAACCACTTTTGTGACCCACAACACCAGGGCCTTTCTTCACATAATCCTCATGTATCCTCAAGGAAGCATCAAAAGTATGCCACCCAAGTACTAAAAATATTCTTCAGTGCAGCAACAGTTTTTATTTAGTTTTTATGAGTACAACTTTCAGTCCTTCTGGCAAGATAAACTCAAATGGTAAAATAAGCATGTTTGTCTAAAATTTCCTCAGCAACTTGTAAAGAAAAGGAACAAGTGAACTGGCTGACACTACAGGAGGGTGGTCTCAGAAACCATACACTGTTCCATTCACAAAATAGAAATTATTTTGGAGAACTTGTCCTGAGCACTTACAAACATGCTAAACTTAAACCTTATTTGTCTTTTTACAATTATTTTTCTTTTCAGAGTGTGTCAGCAGCACCACATACTTAAATGCAACCTTACTCAGTTGAGTCTTGGCCATGAGCAGTCCTGTGCTATGTCCTGTCTCATAGTTTAGTGAATGGGTCGTGGTTGGGTGAAAAATGCTGTAGCAATTCTTATTGGCTCAGGAATGTGATGAATCTTTGTGGATGCCAAGGACAGAGACTTCTGGAGAGTCTATGTTTTTAATGTGTTCTGTTATGTGCTTGAAACTTCCTGGTCATTTGCCAAAGTACAAGTACATCTGTGCCTGTTGTATCTTCAGCATTACCTGGTACAGCCTGAGGATGCCGATCAGTTGTACAGTCCTATCTTGCTTTCTCAGTAGGGTCTCTGCCGACATTGGTACACCCCACGTGGATAGCACAGGTGGGGGAAAGCAGCTATTCTACAATGATTTTAGGATTTTGGTTGAACAGATTCCTTGCACCTGGCTCAACCATTGAGCATCTTTTTGTCCCTGCTCTGAGTTGTTGGACTTGATGATCCTGAAGGTCTTTTCCAACCTAAACAATTCCATGATTCTACAATTTTGTACTGTGAAAAACAGTTCCTTTGATTGAACTTTTTAAATTACTATTTATCTAAATTGTCATGGTTGTTAGTGCAACTTCATTTCTTCCTACTATGAATATAAGCAGTATTTCTCTGTAAAAAGACTTGGGAAGGTAAGTCATGGGATAAACATACTTTTGCAAATGAATCCTTCAAATTTTTCTTACCATTTTCAAGACTAACGTACATGACAAAATGCTAAACCCTTGTAGCATATGGTGAAAACATTCTTAACCACATGGCTTATAACACTGGAACTCGCTGGCTTTAAACCTTGGTTCAAGTCTTCGGAGAAAATGTGCATTTTCTGCTATAACAACTGCAAATAAAGGGCAGACACAAGGCAGCAGGAGTATTCAGTTAAGATTTAGGCCTGCTACCTCTTTCCTTGTTAGCAAAATTACCTTTTCCTGCAAACGGTAGGTATCCTCTCCAATAGTAGACCCAGAAATTAAGCACTCTGAAGTTTGGACAGTGTTGCAAGAAGAAATGCAACTCTTTGAAGCGCAACTCAAACTATCTTGCTCTGTATTTTCAGTATTACATTTAATTATGTGATCACAAGCTTTAGTTTCAACCATATCTTACTTTTTCACATTAAATTGCTTTCTTTCTCACATTCTATTGCTTCCTGACCCAACATAATTTCTCTCACCCGTGTCTTTCAGTTCCTGCCTTCTTTTAAGCTTTGTTGTTTCAGTCTTACTTTTCTTACACTGCTAGTTTTGAGGTTACTAATGAATGTCTGATTTCCATTCTGTCGGTGAAGTGCCAGTCAAAGTCCAATAATGTCAGACGCATAGAATTGTTTAGTTTGGAAAAGACCTTAAAGAACACCTAGTTCACTCCTCCTGTCTTGGGAAGGGACACCTTCCACTGAATAGGTTCCACTGAATAGGTTGCAAAAAAAAAGTAAAAATTCATTTCTTCTTCTTTCGCCTCTTTCACTTACAGTCCAGTCAGCTGTTAAATTCCCCATTATTGCTCCAAGCCGTTAAGAACCATCATGTAAGACCAAGACGCCATTTATTTTCTATTTCTCTTTGCTTGAACCTAGATCCTTTCTAGCTCATTCTCTACCAGCTGAATTCTTCAGAATATCCTGCACTTTTCATCTGGTAACACTTTTTCCACTCCTCTTCTGTCTGCCTGTTTCCCTTCCACTCAATCTCTTCCAGTCTTCTTAATCTACACTTGACTTCTAGGGTTTTGGTTTGTGTTTCATTTGGTTCGGGTTTTTTGAGGGGAGTGGAGTGGTGCTTTCTTATCGTCTGTTGTTGTTTTGTTTTGTTTTGCTTGGAGGGCTCAGTAAAAATGAAGAAGAGAGTGGTTTTCTGCTCTTGGTTCTGGCACCTGATTCCACATTTGGACTTGTCAAAAGCAAACATCAGGGTCTGTCCTAGCAGTTAGTGGCAGAATTAATAGGTGCATGTACCTTTTCACTGCACTTGGTTGTAAGGGGATATAACAAGGACCCTCTGATCATTGAAGGAGCATGTTGCATGAGGGAATAGAAGTCAGTGAGGGCTTTGGGAGTTCAGGGTGGAGAAAGACAGCTGAGCATAGGTAAGGTAATATTTTCGACAACAGCCATATCTGTAAGCTTTTTGGGTATATTACACATATTTTACTTGGAAAGCCAAGGGATGCTAGAAGAGAAGCAACACTTTATAAGAAAAATTACTGCATATATCCAAACAAAACAAAAAAAAGGATTTGTAGTTTATTAGTTGTGGGTTTTGCTAGTATTTTCACCTCATGGTAAAAAAGTGTTTCTCTGAGTTTCCACATCTCTTCTATATCTCTGTTAAAAAAAGAGAGAAAAAACCTCAAACCCTTAAAACTTCCCTTATTTCAGTAGCTGCCATGAAAATCTACTCTTTTACTACATCTGGCTACATACACTTGCCCAAGGTTGCTGCAGGTGGACTGTGCTCAATAGGCCAAAATTATGTCAGTGCCTTGACTGATTCCCCTGCGCCACCACAGATAACCCTTGTATCTAGCTTCCTCCTTTAGTGATACCAATATTGTTCCAGGTTTGAGCCTTGCTAATCGAAATGGACAGACAGGTGCTCTCATTGTTTCACAGTTTCGAGTTTCTAATAGATTTATAGAAATAAAAACCATTTTGTGGCTTCAGGATTTGTGGTTTAACCCTGGAGAGAAGTAAGATTAAATGGCTGAAGTTAGACCTCTGGGATATAGTAGGTTGTTGAGAAGTTTAAACAACTAATTTTCCTAATAATTAGCCATTTTTGTCCCATGTAAGTTTGTAAGTTTGCATATTAAATTTCAGATATTTTTCCAAGATGGACTAAGATGAAGGAAGGCTGTGTTTTAAGAAAGGGCTATCACTGCTGCTAGGCATAGAATTGAACTGCAGAAAATGTGACTCTATTCAGGGCTTGGAGAATTGCTAAAAGGAACTCATATGCTCAGTAACTATTCCTGGGAACATAGCCATTCTAGAAGTGTGAGAAATGCCAAAGCATCTAAATAGTGTTAGGTTCAAGCAGAGGCCAGTTAGGTCCAGTTTACTGAGTAAGCTATAGATACCACGCCCAGCCTTCCCCTTGAGCATTTACAGTAGAAGCATCTTTTCATATTATATTAAAATGAAATTAAGTCTGTTGGTTTGCAAAATAGCAGCAATTAAATAAAATTAAATAATAGAAATTAAAAGAGGAAAGCTTGTGAAGTGACAGAATTAATGTGGAGAGCTACAATAATAGCACATACAATTGTGCCATTCTAACCAATAAACAAAGAGTAGTGTGAGATTCTGTTTATTAGATTGATTCATAAAGAACACATGACTTGCAAAGCCATTCAAATTTCTTTTTGTTCAGCTTGGATGGCCAGTTTAAACCTTCTGGCTTTGTAAGCCAGTTGTAATGCATTACTAATCTCTGGAGCCGTCAAGACCTTCGGATCCTGAAATTTTTCAATCACATGAAACTGAGTAATGTGAAGGTGCCTATTTTCATTTTCAGCAAAATCTAAGGGAACAAACCTCTCATTCCTATTTTTGTTGTTCCAGCGGCATAGATGTAAGGTATTCTACACATCTGTCATGTTAAGGAGTGGAAGATAGGATTGTTCTTAATTATATATTTATTATCAGCATTCTGCTTATTTCTAGACTTCAATATTAAAAAAAATCAGGTTAGCTATATTCCTAACAGTAGAAGCTGGTCACATATTCAAGGCAAAAATAACTCAAAGAAAAGGAATCACAATCACGAAGGCCAGAATTATATCACCAGAACTCAACACAGTTTTGAACAGGAGCTAAGGCATATTATTCTCAGGATCCATTTACTCAGTCTCTAGAGAGGGTGCTTTTCACTTCTTCATATATGAATGAACTATTTAGGCCCACGCACTAAAACTGCTAGCACAGTGAAGGCACAGTAATATAGCTTGACACAGACACCCATTAAGCCTGTTTAAATTCTTTTAGGGTTGCTTCCCATCACACGAAGTTCCATGAGAAAACTTGTGCACTCCATAATTTAGGTTGTCCCCTTGCTTCTTGTCAGTTCTCCCCACTACCCCAGGAAGCTGCTGATCATTTGCACGCTACTTCCTTCTGACACTTAACCCTTCCTCTGGAGGAGAGCCTCCGTGCAATGCAGCTCAATAGATCTCTAGACTTGTTGTTGATCTTCTATCTTTACAACACTTGATTGCTCTTCAGAGGCCATGGCTCCCAGGTAACAGCTGAAAAGTTTGAGAGTCTGTTCTGTTCCATGTTTAACTTTACTAAGAAGAATTCCTATTTTCTTGGATATCAGCAAGAAACTGATTTATAGGTCCAGTTTCCAACTGAAGTGTTCCTGTGTCTACCCACTGTGGGAGGGTTCAGGGATAAGTGGTGGAAGGAAGACTCAAAAGGGTCAAAAGGCTTTTGACACCACCAGTCAATTTTTACAGCTTCTAAAGGTGTACTTACTTTCCTGTCTCAAAAAATTTCTATTGAATAAAAGTTATTTTTAATTCAAATACAATGGACCTTAATTTTTACGTTAAAATTGTAAGTGGATGAAGCTGTTTAATTTTTGAGACAAGATATTGTATTCTTTTATTTGTTAATTCCTCTGGATTCTAGTCTTTTATAAGTTTACTTCATGAATTCATAGACTCCTAAAATGGTTAGGATTGAAAGTGGCCTGAAAGAACCCCTAGTTCCAGTCCCCCTTTACAGGCAGGGACGCTTTGCAGTGGAACAGATTACTCAAAGTCCCATCCAACCTGGCCTTGAAGTAGATTTCTTTCAGTATGTAAGCTAAAATAATTGCTTGGATTTACGAATTTCATACTGTGTATTAGCTGCTATGAACGATGTATTGGCTTGCTGCTAAGACAAACCTTATTCAAAAACCTGTTTCTTCATGACAATAGCAGAAGGGTTCTGTCTTCTGAACAGCAGTCCTCTTGTTTGTAGCTTATTAACAGCTCTTCAACCAGTTCTGAGTTTTGCAAATAGTGTCTCCAAGGAAAATGACATTAACTCAAATCCAGACCTGGCATGAATCTTCTGGTCTCTCCTAGCAAAACACCACACTCATTATTCGAAGCACAGAGCTTCTCATTGTCCCCAGGCAGACAGTGGAAAAGAATGGGAGGTCAGGAAGTGCATGCAAAGCAGGTCATGATTGCTGTCCTACTTTTTATCTTGCTGTTGAAAGATTCACTTTTGACATCTTGAAGGCGTTGTTCATGCAACCTCTCCCCTCTTTTCCATTTGCACACCACTTGATGTCAGCTAGTCTTTGCTTATTAGGTAAAGGGGGCAGATGTTTATTCACGACAATAGCAGCTATACAGTCAGGCTCAGGACCTGTCACAAACACAGTGAGGTCTGTGTTTGGCCTTGCACTGATTAAAAAACCTGTAGTGTCACAAGATAAATGCCAATGAAAGTGGCACTGAAGGCTGATCTTATTTATTATGGGAAGCGAACAGTGTTATCAAAGCTGTCAGCTGTAGAAGAGTCATTTATTAGACAACCTTGATATGGCTGAAAGGAATAATATGAAGAGAACACAATAAATTATTGCCAGGAATGACTCTTCACCCTCCCTAAGACAATTATTTTAAGTGCTATAAGGAGAGGAAATAGCTCATTATTTTAAGTGTTTTGAATTGCTTTCCATCCCTCCCAGTTCTACCGGGAAAATATTTAACATGGAATAAACACAGTGACATCAATAGTCTCTCTGTTGCGAGCTTTTAACAGCTTCACTAACACTTACGGGTAGGGAACAAGGGGTAAAAATCCCTAAAACTCCTAGGCTGATTTATTTCCTGCCTAGATTGGTAAAGCACACCAAAAATCTAGCCCATTCCCAACTTGGTTACATACAATTTTCATCTGAATATTTTCAGTTTTCCCTTATTAAGTATAAACAAATGAATGGCAATCACCTGTGTCCATTAAGGTCAAGCTTTTGCATTGTCTGTCAGTGATGCTCTTTGGTTTTGCAGGAAGTGGAGGTCTATTCCAAGTATAAGTAAGCATGCAGCACACCCCCAACCTCATCAGCTCCATCCCTCCCAGTGGCTCTGTGCTCCATCCAACCAGCAAGTTCAACCAGAAGAGTCTGTGGATCTGTTCCAGTAAGCCCATCAACCCAATTTTGCATGTTCATCTGAACCTTGGTCCTTGACTGATCCCTAGTCCCAGTGGTCAGCCCTGAACCACTCTCAGCCATTCTATCTGCCATTTAGTGTATGGGTCTAGCAGTGTTATTTGCTCTGAAGCCAAAGACACACGAAATGTCAATTTAGCGTGTGGGATGTTTTCAGCTGCTAAACAAGATTCTGACTGCCAAAACAGCAGATCAGTCCTTGATGGTTTGAAACCTAATCTCATAGTAAACTATGGCTTTTATACTTTGATTTATTTGTTTTCATATTGATTTGATTTAATATTTTCTCTTTGGACAGTCAACCTTAATCCAGGTTAGCAAATCAGTTCCTCACATAATCTATACCCTAGCACATACCTCTCTACAAAGCACACATGTAGTCTGGAAAACTTTTCTCTTCAAAAAAGTAATTCTTCCTGCTTGTCAGAACAAGTATTAATCCTAGTGCTATCATTAAGTTAACCCATTGATTTTCTATAAAATGAGGTAAAACATGGATGAAGACTTCCAAACCAGTTACAATACTATGCACAATTACTGAAGTCTACATTAAGTCTCTAGTACAGCTCAAGCAAGTAATCCTCATTTCCTGGACTCCCCTACCAGTGTCCACCCCCTTACCTCTGAGCAGATATAGCTAAATTTAGATCCAGCTAGATTTAGACCATCAGCAGTAATCTGCAATGACACGCACAGGCACTGTGATATCATCCCCACTGCTTTGCCTTAGCTGGTGGTGCTTACATGACCTAGACCTAAAATTATGTAGTTAACAGAAGGCACTGTGAACATTAAATTCTAGGGCAGCCCCTACAAAGCCCAGCTTTCTAACTCCCATTGATACCCTTCTACTGTATCGAAATGGTTAATTCATAGCTTGCTTTAGTTAAGCAAGTAAAAATATTAACAGCCTCTGATGACAGCAGTTACCTAGCAGAGACTGTAGCCTGAATCACCTAACCTGATATTTCCTGATCCTAACTGAACTTTACTTGCCTCAGGAGAAGAGGCAAGTTGCAGCCTCAGGAGGTGACTAAGCCTAAAGATCAGGTTTGAATTCAGGCTCAGGTAAATTGCACCCAGATGATACCACAACATATATAAATTTTTCCAGGTGGATCAGGGTCTTAAATAAAGTGAGGCATTTCAAGCCTACTTTTCTTGTCTTTGAGACAGCCCTAAATGCGGTTATTGAAGGATCTTCTGACACCATCCTTTCCCATAGCTGATCTTCTCTGTCTTATGTTTGTTTCTCTGATAACCTGTATCTAGGAAGGTGGTGTCTGAGAGTACTAATTTTAGATGGAAGGACACCATGCTTAGCCATAGGTGAAGAATGTGTCAGCCCAAATTCTAACCTGCTAGGAATTTAAATTATTTTTCTCCTTTTTAATGAAGTTGCCCTCTATGCTTCCTGAAAAGAGGTCCATGGTGGCTGATGCCAACAAATAGCCTGGGGCAGAGAAATGTGAAGGTTATACAGGCTGGCTCTATGTGCTGTTTAGACATAAGGACAGTCTTTTGTCTTAGACACTAATGGCATATTCCTTATACATTGATAAAGCAATTTAAAAAACCCGAAATCTTTAGGGAAGTATCTATTCGCTTGATACTTAGTGATGTCAAGCAAATAGTCAAGAAAGCATTTGGCTTTTGAGGCCCCTAAGCGTTATTCTGAAATTCTGTTTTATTTTAAAATACAGTCTTTGGTCTATAGACCTTTCTCACAGAATAAAGTGCAAATCCAGACTGAAATGTGATACCTCATTGACTAGTTTTATAGTGTTGCAGATGTCCTTCCAGACCCTTGTTCCTATGGAGGAAGCTAAGCTGCAGTCATGATCCCACACCGGTATCTTGGTCTCGCTCCCCCAGATGCTGGAGCAGTCGTGTCTACCCATGCCATTTAGCATGTGCTCGTCTCTCGGGGACCATCACTAGTGCATCCCACAGGTGGTTACAACTGAAATTCCAATGTCACTGACATCTGGTTGTAGGTGATAAAAATTTCCCTCTTCTCTTCCAGACTCTGCATACCTGGGACATCAACACAATGTTATTTGAGGATTACTGGGCTCCATTTTCTTCTCTGTCTGGAAAAGCAACACAAGCTGATTGAGAAACCCCGTAAGTGCCTGAGCACAGGGGCTGAAATTGATCTGCTTGTTAATGGTAGGCTGTACAACAGGATGCAGAGCGCCTGGAGAGTCCCAGGCTGTCTCTCTGAAAGCAGCCTTGGACAAAATAGCTGTGCAGGCTGCTACATCCAGTGCCTGGGGAGGACCCATGAACATTCAGTGCTGTGCTACCTGTCTGCCTTCTCCTGGGGTTGTAGGAGAGGCTACTGCCTGCAGAAAGGGGTGATAAGAAGAAGCTGTTTCTCAGTTTGGATTTGGGTCTTTTGAGAAATTTAATGGAAGACAAAGCACATTATTTTTGCATAGAACACATGGATATGAAACACTAAACAGGATTATTTGCTGTTTTGGAAAGAACATATTGCAAGAGCTACTCAGACAGAAAGGCCCATGCAAGAGGGAAAAAAACTACAGCTCTTTAGATATGGGCAAGTATTTACACAATGGAATACTTATTCCTCCTTTTTTAAACATAATCTGAAAACTTGATTAAAACAAGCAATACTCATTTATGTTTTAGTTCTCATTTCTCTTTCTGGCTTCCCATCCTTCAAGTTTTCTTATTAGTCTTCTTTTTTTCCCCTTTTTCATATTTTTTTTTGTTTTCCATATTTTTTTCATTGGTCAGCAAAACATTTAATATCATATGTTGGATGGAAATTTTCAAGTCAAAACTTTGGATGAAAATGTTTCTTCAGAAGACAAAGTTTCCTCTCAAATTGGTGAAGTTCATCCACATGCAGAGGGCCTGCTTTCAGTAAGGTGGGATACCAACTATCCAAAGTCCTTTGAAGATATAGATCGTGAACAGACATCATGCACAAAGATAAATTTCTGCCTGATGGAAATTTTCCCCGAGAAGTTTTCCTCTCTCCCCTGTTTATGTAGTTCTCCTCATCTGTCCATCCCGCTGTTACTGACATGACCAGTAACTTTTTGCAGGTTTCCAACCTGCAGGCTGGTGATGGGTTTGAAAAGCAAACCCTCACTGTTCTGTGGTCTGACCCATTAGCCTCAGTGCTGCTGAGCTGAACCTGAATAAAGGCTGAGAGATGAGGCAGAACAAGAGGAGTCTTTTCAGTAAAAGCAGTAAAGCAATACCAAGAAAAAAACAAAACAATAAAAGCAGATGAACCACTGGTTACCAGACAGTCAGGCCTAGGAAGCACCTCTAGCCTTCCATGGCTCAAGCAAACGTCAAAGCTAAGGCTCCTTCTCCATGGGATGTAAAATTATAAAATCATAGAAAATGCAATCCCTGAGGATGATAAAGGACATGACCCTGAGATGCCAAGAATCACAGAACTCCTTCCAGATATCCGCTATTGGTTGATTACCAAGAACAGTGTTTGAACTCTGCTTTCTATGTCATTATCCTTCATTGTCTGTCATTTTGCCATGTCTTATATTCCATAGCTAAGAGAATAGACTTATTTTCCCTGTCACTTCACTAACACCTGAAGGGTAAGAGACATAATTAACATTTATGACTATTTTCCTCTGAGTCAGAAATAGTCTTGGGGTAATTTTGAAGTATATGCATTTTTTGTGTGTGGGAAGTTGAAGTACTCTTCTTTCTGACCCCAAATCTCCACTACTAGAAAAGACATTTTGAAGAGTCATTAAGGATAATTATAATAAGCCTGAGACTGATGACAGAACATCTGAAAAAGTTACTCAAATGAGGACTCTTCTTATTCACTTGAAGAAGTGATGCTCTTTTTGAAGGCCCTCTGCTTCAGCCACTGATTTGTCTTCCAAGACTGCCAGAGAAAAAACACGTTAGAAGTACTAAAATAACAAATTAAGATAATAAATTGCCAGTATCAAATTGTGTCAGTATTTGTTAGGCCACCATTTTCTTATCACTTGAGATGCAGGGATAAAAAAAAGACGCTTTGACAGTCACGTCTCTGCCCCTGTCAGAAAGTAATTTATTATTAATAATAATAATAACAACAGCAATAATAATGGCCTTCCTGACTGGGCAACATTTAATTGCTGTTGTGAACCAGTAATGCAGTTACAGATATAAGACATTTAGGCATGAGTTTATTCTGTTAAGCATGTGTTTCTGAAATAGTGACTCTGCAACAATTTAAATAGTGTCCCAATAAAAAAGAAGTTAGACTTCTTTTGGAATAGGAAGATGAAAAGCACAAATTAAACAACCCCTTCAGAAAACTGTCTTTAGAACTTGAGGTGCCTTTTTAGTTCGATGATTTTCTACTCCTTGGTAGAGTACGACCCAGCTTGTTGGCCAGAGCGCTCCCTTGTGTCCAGCAGCGCGCCCTGCGCTGTGTGCTCTCACTGGCGCTGGCAGCAACGTGCTGGGGTTCCGCTGCCTGCACACTTGGAACCGTGGTGTAATCCACCTTTTTTTAAACAAGACTTATGCTTTATGGTCATATTAAATGCAATTTCTTAGTAGCTGTTAGCAAGAGTGATATTTTTCCCCTACATAAATTGAAAAATAAGAAGTACGGATGATCCCTGTCATTCAAAGTCCAACTGAAACCAGCATCTTCGCTTTTGATTAATGCCAGACATAATCATTCAATCAGTCAACACTGTTCGATTTTATTTCGTTCTTTGTCTGTAACTATGCTCTCATACTGAGAAGTGTTCCTATATGTTGATTCGTATGTGTTACAAGAAAAGAAAATTCCACTTGGAGGCCTTAGATGCAATGATATTGTTTGGAGGGTTTTTTTGGTTTGGGGTTTTTGGGAGTTTTTTTTGTAGTATATTATCTGGCAGTCTAGAGAGAAATATTGTTCTTCCTGCAAACTTCACGCTTAATAGCCTGAGTCCATTTCAGTTACAACACAACTTTCAGTTTCTATCAAATACTTTATCAGTCTTCTCTCTTCTCCCTCGAGGTTTTTTTATTTGGAGAAATTCTCTTCAACATAAGGCCTTTTATCTATATCAGTAGTTTTCTCTGAAACTTTCTGAACTGAAGCAAAATAAAACTTAACACCAGTGGTAAACAGACAGGTTGAATGGTCAACTTAAAAATCCTCTTAGGCAGTCAACCTATCCCCAGTTCAGCCTCAAATTAAAGTTGGTAGATTCTACAGCATCGCTTCTGTCTTCCTTTGCAGATTTTTTAGCTTCAAGAAAGAACCATGGTCCTTCTTGTACTGAACAGGGGCATAGACTTAGCAAGATACTAGCCTTATTCCTCCAAGAACTGTTATGAAATATAAAATCTAAATCCATTCTTGGCTGATTGCCAAAGGTCTTGAAGTCAGTTTCTATGCATGAAAACTTAACATACTGTGAAATTACTGTTTAGATCCTGTCCTTTGCCCCCAGCAGTTAAGGGGTGAAGAGGGAACAGAGATGCACATAATTGGAATTGGAAATGCCTTACCTAAGCATGCTCTGGGTGTTAGGGGTGGGTTTGGGAGGATGACACAAAATAATGCACACTATGCTCTATGTTTTAAAATCTACACAGAAATCAGTCCAAGGTTTATTTTTGTTGAAATTGTGCTAATTTAATCCTCTCCAGTGAGCACCAAGAAGCAAATACTATAAATGTGATTTCCCTTTCACTTTACCTGGACAGAGCATCTGCTAAAGCAGATAATTCTGCTTTAATTCTGAACTTTAATTCTGAACTGGAGGTTAAATGAGATATCAAGTTAAAATTTAGTTTTTATAGAGGAGATACATACATTTTGTTTCAAATTAACATTCTGAATCTAAACATCTCAGTTTTACTCATGCTCCCTTGCCGAATTATTCTTTTGATAGTCAAATATTTAGCTGGTAGGCATATTTCAAAGACTAAAAATATTAAGGTGGCAATCAGAATACACTTTGGCAATAAATCTTGTTTTGGGAGTCATTCTAATTCTCTGTCAACTTAACACTATTATTAATAAGGGTTGTTTAATCCTCCCATGCATAGATGAGGTGAGACTTCTGGAGTTAGAAAATTGTTCAACTTTGTACCCAAAGCAAATATTTACAAAAGTTATGATTTTACTACCAACCATTAAGAGGAAGTTAACTGGACAGCCTAATCACCTAGCGGCTTCCACTAAATCTTTAATGTGCCTTTGAAAATCTTTTCTTTAATGCAGAAATACCAACGTGTAAGGAAATTTTTTCCCCAGATGCTGCCTTTATTGTGGGCAGCCAACTCACAGAATCTTTTAAACTTCCAGGGTATACAGTATACTTATTGAATGAATTATGCTGTATCTTAGGGCCAACTGCCTTTGCTGTTTTCACTCGAGTATCACTTTGGTGGCATAAGGTTTGCTGTTGCAATCTTGTTTACAATACTTTTTTTTTGCTTACTGGAAAAGTTTGGATGTGGGAGTAGAAATTCCTCTTACTGGAATCTAGGGAAAGAGAGGAGATATTATTGCTGTGCTGTTTTTCTCCCTCTCAACCTTTCTTCAAATTTCAAGTTCACAAGGTATTTTGCACGTTATCATTGTGCCTCTGTATGTTCTTTTCCAATGCTGTTCTGATGGGGTGACCATCCACTTAGTGCATTTTTGTGCATCAATCTCTCTCGAAAGAACTAAATAAGGCTGATGCAATCTTCTTAATTCTGCTACAGGAACTAGCCCTGTAGCCCTGGTACATCTTTCAGAAATGCATCGCTACCTCTCCTCTCTCTAGTGCTCTTCCCAGTCCACACTTCTTTCAATTTCAAACTTTTCAGACTTAAGCACATGGCATTTTATGAAGCCCTCAGAATCAATGTAATTCCTAAATAAAATCTTTGGTTTATCTTATTAAAGAAAGATATTAAGCTAGCTAGTGTGGTCTAACTTTGATAAATCTGTCATATTTGATCTAAATCGTGTTTCCATGGTTTGTTTTGAAGACTGTCATGCTATTGAGTCTAAATTAATAAGTTTGTAGTTTCAGAAAACATTTTTACTTTCCCTCCCTCACAAAATATTTCTACTCCCAATTGCACAATATGCCAGGTGACCTGGTAAAATTATTCAGACACCTTACAGATGGACCTGCAGTTTCTTAAGTAATTTTTAGGCTCTCCGATGAAAATTACCTGCTGTCTTGATGCAGGTGTATTGTTTAGTTCCTGTCTTGTTAGGCAGTTTCTGTCTATCATTCCATTAGCTTTTAACTCTTTCTGTACAAGAAACATAGTTCATCTTAATGAAAACAGAGATAGAATATCATTGACATAGGAAAATTTATCTGTTTCATACTAATCTTGACTCTACATTTATTGCATTTTCATTTACATAGTTAAAGAACATTTTCAGTATTTCCTTTCCAAGGTCAAATGAAGCTTTGGCAGCCTTCTCTTTGTTTCTTAAATTCATGACTTTATTTCCTTTTCTGTCTTGAATATTCTCAAAACCTCTATTAATTTAATGTTATCTGGAGAGAACCTGAATTACTGTTTCAGTATTTGAATTCACTAGTTTCTGTCTACTAATTTAGTTTTCTATAAGATAAATAAATTTCAAAAGCCAAACTTAGGGAGCTAAGAAGGCAAATTAATGTAAAAATCACTAATATCCCCAGTTTTGTGGGGTGCCTAAGAGGCCTAAATTGTTTGTGTATTTGGTTGGGTTTTGTGGTTTTGTTTTGTTTTGTGATACAGCCACTGCAATATAAGTCAAAAGAATCATAATATGATATATAGTTAGGCCAATAATTATTTGTGGAAAGAGGATTTATCAGCAATTAAATCCCCGGGTTTTGTTCCCCTTAGCATCATCAATACTTACACAGTATTCTCCAAATTTTACATAAATTTCACAATTCTAATTTGTGTGAGGGTTCCTGCCTGACAAATCTTTGAAGAGCTCTACATGTATCCAAATCTGAGACTCCTTTCAGTTTTTCGTTAATGGTGCCAACTTTTGGCTATTTATGTCACAGTTCTTTTTGGCACGGTCTCCCGTTCACCATGAACTTAGCTCTGTTTTATCATCATTTCCAGGTAAACTTTACAGTTGCTTTATAAAACTCTTATGTGAATAAACCTTCAGGAGAAGAACCGGGAGAAAAAGACATGAGGAAAAATTACATCCTATGCTTCATAATTGCTGCACCTAGGACTTCTCAGTTATTATTTTTTTCCAGTTTCCCTTCCTCTCTTCTTGTGACTTTTCATACCTGTTTTTGCCTCCATGTAAAAAGCTAAAGGCTGTAATTATGATACAATCAATTTTCTGTTTTTTATTTATTTTTCTTAATTTTTTCATATGCTGGCCATCTCAGATTTTAAATCCAAGCTAATTTTCCCCCATGATATTAGCTCAGGAACAAGCACCAGGCAGCTCCAATGAATGGCAGGAACTTCTCCACACCCAGATATAGTTCAACTACTGCAAATAGTGACCAAGGGAAGAAGGACTTGTGAGACTATTATCAAGAATGGGTCAAGCACACAGTTCTCCACTTTCCTTCCTTCTCTAATTCCTGTGCTTGCTGTCACTTTTATTTTACCTCTGTCATGAAACTCTACTTTGCTTCCTTTATTTATGTATGGCAGTTGTAACTAGCAGTCACTTGTCTTCAATCTCCGACCCTCAAAATTGTGCCCTCCTCAAAACACAAGTGTATGCTTTTACTGTAAGGATTGAACAGCTTTCATGATTAACATCCTATTCTGAAAACCTGGTTTTGCCTTGACGTTTTCCTTCTCCTGCCAAGCTTCTGTATGTTTTTTTTCATCCATTGAAGTAAAAACACTTTAGAAAGGTATTTCAGTTTATAAATGAGTCAAATGAGTCACAGAGGTAAAAATGTGCTAGCTAAGAACATTCATCAGGTTGATGCCTGAGGGGGCCACCTAAAAAACAGAGACTAGACAGGAATAAGGGAATAAAGATAGGTATTTATTTGAACAGCCTTCAAAGGTACACCCTGGGCAGGCCAGAGGCTACACCCAAGATGGATCCCGAGTCACGAGTTCTTCACACTTTTATAAGTTTGGTTCATTTGCATATCAGGGTTAATTCTCCAATTAAAGCTTCAGTTAATGATGTCATTTCCCCAAGCTTACCCTACCCTTCTAAGGTGTTGGTTTACAGATTTTTGGGCCTAGGACAGTCTGTGTGTCCTTGGAGACCGGGCTTGGAGAGGCTTTGTTATGTCTAGCGGGCATGAGAGAGCAGAAGTTAGCAGGCTACAAGAAACTTCAGAGTTACACACTAAGCACTACAGAATTTGAAAAACATGAAAGTTAAAACCTAAGGCATCAAGGTCAGTAACAGATAAGAATAAAATCCAGCTCTCTTGACTCCAACCCAAAGTATGTTGGATCACCCTACTTTAATCCATTGAAATCAGTGAAGTGGATGACTGGTTAAGTTGCTAGTCAGTACATGCAAGACTGGCAGGAAAAGGCATTTAAGTTGGAACCCAAGCTGCTGCTTGTATATGTGAAATACTTTTTGGCTAGCCTGTAAGTTAAAACACAATCACAACAAAAATTTCCTGTTTCTAGTTAATTGTGCCATGGGATCTACAGGCGAAATTTTTCTTTCTCAATATCAGTTATGTATGTGTGTACATTTATGTTGCTCTCCAGAACTCATGCTTGGTAAAATGGGTTGAGATGGTAAGCCATCCTCCACTTGCCTAGCCAAGAGTACTCGTCTTCCTGTTTGCATCATTCTCAATGTATCTCCTTACAACTGAGTGTGTGTGCCCTGAGCACACCTGGTACTCACTGCAGTCCCTGAGGTTAGCAAGGTAGGTGATCCTTACTTCTACCTAGTAATTTGGAGTCTAGGTGGGCTGCCTCAGTGTGAAGGAGCTCAGTCCAAGTCACTTGCCATTTCTGTGAAGTTGGACTAAGACAGAAAGAGAGACAAAGGACATCTTGATGTTACAATCAGTTAAAGTCGAGTGCATGGTGTGGGATTCAATGGCCTGAAACCAGGAACATCTCGGTTGTCAGCTAATGACTGCTAAATTAAATTCAATAACACACTACAGGAAGACAATCTGATGATTTATTGGTACCCAGTCAGGATGAGAGAGAGGAGGTGAGGCTTGAAGCCAGATTCCTCAAGTCCTACCTCAGGCTATAAAGGCAGGTGTCAGTTTGTTGCTCTCCTGTTAGCTTATGTTGAATTAATTCAACAACTGCTTCTTAAGGCTATTTTTCTGAGTCTGTTTTACAGCTTAATGCCTAGGGCCTTCTCTCAAAGTACAAGACTGGGTTTAAATTCCAGCATGAGAAAACTGAAGCAAAGTCTCTCATTGCTGGGGAAAATGCCCTGCCATGGGGATAGTGGGAGACAGGAACGGAGAGAGAGAGTCAAAAACAGAAATAAAAATTAAGCAAAGGCTGTTGCCAGCTGTCCTTTCAACAGGATGCCCTTTCAGGCACTGTGTTTGAACACTAGTTTTAGGTGTCTAAATACTGAAGTGGCTTTGACAATGAATCTTTTTTCATAGGTCCACTTAAAAGCAGCAATAAGTTCATAACTATATTTTGTGAATAAAGTTGGATTTCAAATATACTCTTCTTCTCAGAATTCTGTTGTCACTGCCTGTCTGGCATGCTGGCTATTTTGAAAGACATTCTACTCATCTAGCCAAGGTGTTTACCTGTATTTCGTATTCTCCTTCTGTCCTGTTGTAGACTTGATCTTTTCACAAAGGTACCTCATAAAAGAATTCTGGCTACAAAGGTTAGATGAAGTCAGATGACACTGGCTATTGGCAAGTTAACTACTGTTTGCCAGATTTTTCAGAAATAAGCATAGAAAGGCCTTCAGGTGATCCTTTAGAGATTCTATTATGATGAACATAGAATTAGTATTGCAAAGATGACTTATTGATGCCTAGGTGTGATGAAAGTGGAAGTGAAACCTGAAGCAAACATACTGAGACACCTGAAAGTTTATGCTCTTTATTTTAAAGCAGGTGGATGACCACCATTTATGAAATAAAGCAAAATGATCCCCAGTTTCAGTCAGATGCAAAAAAGTGCCATCTCTTCAAACAACAGACTGGCTTGGTGTTGGTATGCCATCATAATCATCTGAGTAGTGCTGATACTGGTCAGTAAGAAGAGGCTGGTGCAACTCATCCTTATTTTTCTTGACACGTACGATACATGCAGCAGCAGCAAAGATAATTGCAACAAGAACCAGTGCAGTCACTATTGCAATAGTTATCATCTCTGTGACATGGAGAGCCCGACCTACAAGAAGGAAAACAAAAGGCAAAGATATTAAAAGCAAATGTCAAGTATATGGATAAATATCAGAGTTTCAGACCGAAACTCGGCATTTGTCATTATTCACTGAGCTGGGGAGTAGAACTAATTCAAATCTTGTTTCATAATTTTTGTTCAAAAATGTGAAAAGATTTAGTCTATCTTGCTCCACTCTAAAATCTATTCTGGACCTTTCTCCTGCCACCTGGTTTGTGAGGGTTTGCATTGTCTCTAGTGAGTTAATGAAGCTATTTGACATAGGAATAAGGACATTCTGCAAGGTTAAGATCCAAATGTGAACTTCTCCTAAAATTGAGAACCTCATGCTGGAACAATCTCTGACCAGTAGCTATACCAAATCCCAAACAAGCATCTGGAAAGTAAGGCAGGAAAGGAGAAAAAGGCCTTTACAAAGACAGCAAATATCGTTGGTGAAATTTGAATAAATTTCATGGGACAAAGATATGATTAAAAAAAAAAAGGGAGACGAGGTATCTAGGCTGCACAGTTTACCTGGCCACTCGACTTCATAGCTGTATCCCAGGTTTTCTGATGCAGTAACAAACATTTCATTGTTGGTTACTGGAGGCCAGAAAGGCACCATGTTGTACTGTCGGTTATGTCCAATAGGGGCGTTCTCCAGTGGGTATGTTGAGATATCTAAATTTGAAAGTCAAATCACATTTCTATAAATAAGTTCAAAATAACTTGCACTACTTCATTTTTTTTTTTTCCAAACTCAGGTATTTGAGTACCCCAGTATTCTTTTTCAGTTGTTCCAGAAGGATTGGTTTTCTAGTGTGACAGATACAAAACAGAGGCTCTGCGCTGTCCAAAACCAAGACCACTAGTGTTATCTCTGGTTTTGAATAGAAACCAGCAATAAATTTAAAAAAATTCTGCCTGTGTTGGGCTTTTCATTTCTTCTCACTTGGAAAAGGAGAAATACGGCAAAGAATTTTTTCTACATTCTAGCTTTGCCTGATTGGAACAATGATGAACAGCTCTCTCATCAGGAGGACAGTTGATGTAAATTCCAGTGGAAATTTTTGCAACATTGTGTTAAATCAGAAAGAAGTCAGCTGAAATAAAAACCAAACCAAAACAGAAAAACCGCAAACCAAACCATCGACGACAACAACAACGAAACTCAGAACATAAGAAAAAGAAAATCCTTCTTGGTAAGATGATGCCAAACCTTGTGATAGATCATGTAAGAACCACAAGGGGATACAATTGCTCTCTGAAAGCTGATGTGGGAAAATAACATGAGGCAGGTTGTGGAAGCTGCACAAAGAAGTCTCAATTGTGCAGCAACAGATGTCTTCTGTAGCAGAAGAAAGAGGACTATGGATTATCCTAAGAGGAATATAGTTGCTGCATTGTGCAGAGGAATACAGTTGCTCCATGATGCATAGACATAAGGGTTAGACTGACTTCTCCCCCTAGTTCACTGATGTCAGTCTCCTTCCTTCTTTATTTTTTTTTCCCCCTCATTCCTTTCAAATCCTTCCTTCTGTTCTTCCTTTCTCCCTGTTTTTCATTCTCTCTTTTCTTTTTGGAGTTAAAAAAGCAAGGGCAGAAACAGTAACCATCCTTTAGAAGTATGTGGAGATGGTTATTGAATGCTGGTAGTATATCACAAAGGTGGTAAAAATGAATGTGTAGGGCATATGTTCTCCTTTGACAAGAAGAAACTAGTTATTTAGTCCACACAACAACGGAATGTCCTTCCAGGGTTACGCTGTCTTTGCTCTATGGAGACAGTGTAATCCCACATACTGTTTTATTGAATTGTGCCTGGTCTCTCTGACCAGATCCCTTCACAGAGAGTGATCTGCAAATGGATGTCAGTGGGGTGAGGAAGGGTGCTTTCTTGTTATTACTTTGTCTTTGTTAACTGTACTAACTGTTAAAATTCCAGTTCTCTCTCCTAAACTTAGGGGCATTTTGCTGTCCCAAAAGAAGGAGTTGAGCTCTTGTGACTACAGAGACTGACAACCACCCATCCTGCCTCTGTCCATGAGAACATCTTACCTGCAGAATGCCGTCTCAGCCACTCGTCGAAAAGAGCATCTGTAAATGTGTGCAGGAGGACAAAAATGGGATCATTTGGTGATAAATGAGTTTGCCCTCCTGTCCCATTCAAAAATAGATGAGCCAAGTTATGAAGACTTCGAACTGCTGGGTCATATTTTCCTGAAGGATCACTGTACCCTGAAAATGCAAACAAAGAAGAACACAAAAATTCCAGTGAAGATTTTGTTTGGAAGCTGCAGTCCAAGAGGAATACTTTTTTTTTTCTCTGAAAGGTTTTCATGCTGTTGTGTTGCTTTGCTTAAAACAAATGGGTAGCTAATTCTCTGCCTACTGACATTTGAGAAATGTTCCTGGAATGCATAATTTTCAGATTAAAATAGCCTTTATAAAAGAACGCTGAGAATGTGGACTGCAAAGCTTCTGAGTTCTACAGCAAAAATGGCCAAAATAAACAACAACCTAGCATGAAAACAGAGGTATATATTTAGGCCCTACGTATCTTTCACCATACTAAAACAGTTGCATGAGTTTTGTAACTGCTTAGTAAAGCAGGTGTATATTGCCATTTATTCTAATGATCTAGCTGTTATGTTTCGATACATCATTTCCATGCATACTGGCAACACATATCAGAAAACTTCACATGTTCTGATATTGTTAATTTTTTCAGTGAAGATAGACTGTAGTTTTGCTAGTGCCCAAAACTGCATAACCCTCATGTCAGATGTTAGGATCTGAAGCATTGTGAAAACTTCTCCTATGTTCAAGCTTTGGCCAATCGTTCCACAGAGGGATACATACAGCTATTTGTCTAAATCCGTGTTTAGCCACCTAGGTATTGGTAGGCAGAGATGTGAACTGTCACTCTGTAATCTTTTCCTCTTAAAAACTCTGGATTGTTAAGGTATAGAAAAAGTTGTCATGATACTGTCTGGACAGTGCAAATCAAATCTTTAGGCTGTTTTCTCTGGGGTGTGTGTGTGTGTGTTCTGGTGCCAGTGACAGAGAGTTTAGTTTTAAATGCACGGAACTTATAGAAGAACAGTTTTATGGCCCAGAGAGTAGGGCTAGCATGTTTAGCAGTAAATCCGTTACCCAGACCTCAATTACTATTTCAATATCATTGCACTAAGTATTACAAAAGCTTTCAATTTATTTTGCTTTCTTTTATTTGTTTTAGTTCAGATACAAGAGTAACTGCTAGAAGCACTTGTTTGCTGCATTCAGGGATGCAGCCACATCAGTCCAAAGGCAAGGACCGTCTGTTTTCAACAAAGGCAACTTATTAACTATGTTTCAAGGACCTAGATTGGTTTCTACTTAGCATACCAGCAACAGACTCTTGAGACTTTTACGCATTTTAGGAGACATAAGCTATAGCTATAATGTAATTTATCCAGACCTTATTTCCACTTAATATTGAGCTGATACTTAATGCTAAGAACAATGTGTTCTTATTGTCCAATGGTCTGTTTCCAAACTCATACTTCCAAAAGGAAAAATGGCAAGTCTGCTCCTTGACTTATTTGGAATTGTTCCAGGTCTTTTTATTTGCCATGTTTACCTTCTACTGTGTTACGGAAACTGTCTGTTGAATTGGAATAGAAAGGAGGAGTGTCAAATACACCAACTTCCAAACACTGGGCAACATCCTCAGGCTCTGGGAGACGCTGTACCATAGGTCGTGCTACATTTCCAGCAGGATTGCGTCGTATGGGACCACCCTCAGTGCCTGGAAAGAGAGAAAAGAGAGAAAACAAGGTGCAGAACAGTAGGCCACGGAATGAATACTTCTCATGACTGAACCATGGAGAAAAAAAAGTCCTTCACAAGTGACACATACACTGAATGAACCAGTCAGTTCCTCATGTCAGGCAAAGAATCTTCATGGGGTCCTGTATTCTGGATTCTCTGCTCCAGGATATAATAAGTAATCTAGAAGCTTCTTAGAAACTTCTTAGAAGTTTGTTTTTCTCTAAGTGATTTAGGAAAATTTTCTACAGATTTTAAGTGTGATTTCCTCATGAGACCTAGGCCAAGATTTATGAGGACGTCCTGACAGGGTAGCTGAGAAAAAGATTATGTAAATGACTAACCTGGTATTGGGGTTCCTATTTTTTCCCCTATTTCCATGACAATGCTTATATGAACATATAAGAAACTTACTGACATTTTTTTAACTCTTGTAATTTGGGTGGATGTGTTAGAATCTGGTATTACTCACATTCAAAACATGGTCCACGTAATTAATATGAGGAGTTGTTAGATGTTCTCATTTTAGGAGCAGAATGGCATGAAGGTGATAAGTGGAGTAGTCAGAAGAAAACTTAAGCTTCGGTTAAGAAATAACACTGCCAGAATTAATTCTTTATGGTGCAGGAGATGAATAGGTACTGCATAAGAAAGGGGGCAAAGCATTTAAGTTTTCTTATGCTAGAAGCTCCTGATAGGATGTATTATCTCAACAGACTGATGGAACATGGATCAAGAATATTCAAATACCACTTCAAGACCTTTTGTCTGGAAAAAGCCACTGCAAGGTAAAGTATTATATTTATTTATTATTAAGAGAATTTTCTCTCCAGATATATTCCATCATCTGTACTTACTGTTACAGATGGTTCCCAAAGTTTCATAATCTTCTACATTTTCACATAACACTCGCCACTGAGAGAAGATTGAGTTCTGGCTTATAAGAGAGACATCAAAATTGCTTCTAGCTCCCATCAAGTCATCTGAGCAGATATCACATGTATTTTGTCCTGTTGCAAAGTTCCAGTAGGGCAGTCCAAAAGTGGGGTCCTGTAACATGTTCTAAACCACATAAATATGGTGTTACTATATGTGCGACAGCTATAATATGTACTGCTAGAAGAGTGTTAAAAAATAGCTAAATACATCTTAGTAAAATTCAGAATCCTGCCTCATAGAGAAGAAGAACTCCATGGAAAATTCATGTAGAAGCTTCTGGTAGTTTTTCACATTGATACCTTTGTTCAACAGAACAGATAGCTGGACTACTGAACTGAGTCATGGATCTCCCTCACTAATAAGAGAGTATCTCTTCTATGAAGCCATACAGTGAGTTGTAAGAAACATGAATTAACACTGAGACTCTATTTTCCAAATATTTTTAATGGCCTGTCAGCAAGACCAGTTTCTGTAGTGCACATAATAACTAGGTTGACTGTGGAACAACTGAAGGAAATGTTAAGAGTGGGGATACCGGCTTTTCCAATCGTCATTGTTTGGTTCTAGTATGGGTGGGAGTTGAACAGTTCTGGAGTTAGCGAGGCAAAACTGCTTTGGCTAATGATCAAGTCTACTGACATAAATAGGAATATATATTAAATCATAGAGAGATAGAACTTCTCAAGTCTTCCACATAGAGAAGTGCCACTGACGACACATGTATGTCTTGGAAAGGAGTTTGTGCCTCAGCCTGATGTAAAGCAATTAAAGCTAGTGGAAACACTGAAGTGATTTCAGACAGTATTTAGCCCTGACCTTGAAAATGTAATTCTTGCTTTTTTAAGGAGGGTGATGGTTCATAAAATAATATACCCTTTTTATGAATAGGTCTGCATAAGAGAAAGAAAAAAAGAGAATCACTAATTTATGGAGCAGGGTATAACAAAACACTGATTTCTCTAAACAGTTACACAAATAAAATGCGATTCTCAATCCCTAAGCCATCTCTGTTATCACTTTCTTCAGAATTTCTTCTTCTTTGATTAATGTTATTCAAGAAACATGGCCTTGAGATTAAAAACACCACTGGAAATAACATTGTTGCTCCAATAAAATGTCATATCTAGAATATGTTTTTTTTTTCCAAGATTTTTATGGAAACTTTACATTTTCTATTGCTCTGATCAAAATACTATTTTTAACATCTCTGTAAAAGTGACAGTCTGAAGCCTAAATGCACTCTATTAAACTTAGTATACCAAATGAGTTACTGAAATTGAAGCAGAATTATTTCAACATGTAGGAAAAGCTGCTATAATTTTTTGCCTCTTGTAATATGGAGAGAAGTTCTTTAACTGTACAAAACACAGCATGAATACCAGTCAACATTAACATGAACTTCACCTGCATGTCTCTTTCAAGCTGCAATAGATGGTACCTATGCCATGTGACAAAAGCTGGTCCCTCATGAGAGAAATCAACTCCTCCAAAACTCTGCTGCCCTGCACCAAGGAAAGTCTTCCTGACAGAATAATAATGAGACCACACAAAGTAGTTATAAATGGAGATATTCTCGAACTGAGGTGTGTTGCCATCTGGTCCAAAAATTTCTTCACGTCTTCGTGTGGCAATAACGATGTCAGGATGGACTGTCACCTTGGCCTGGTGTAAGGCATTCACAAAGCGATTCCTTTCTTCTGCACTTAGATCCAAAAGATTCCTTCTGACTGTGATAATACAGAAGAAGCAAATTACCAAAGTAATAGACACTCAAGTCTGATCTCACAGAACTTATTTATTATGTTCGTAATAATTCTGGATAAGTCTATTTTCTTCAAGAATTCACCTTTTTTTTTTTTTTTTTTTTTAAATTGGGGAATCTCATTGAGGATAAATAGAAGATGTTATTTATTTTTAGAAAAGCTGAGATAAATTAAAATAAAGCCCAAATCCTTGCAATTTTAGTGCTTTTAGAAGTACTGTTACAGGTTATCTTTCCATCCTGCCAGAGAAAAGACAGAGACAGTTCTTTGTCATACAAATCTTCCGGAACTTCATCCAATATACTTAAAGTTTCCTGTGGTAGTACTGTGCAAGAAATGAATACTATAAACCAATTTATAATAATCAGAAACTCTCCGTTTGGCAATTTAATGAAAAATTAAATTTTTTATTCTTGAACCTTTGTAGGAAAAAAGGCAGATTCACAAGTGAATTACTGTGAATTTCACACAGTACAGTATCTCTTTAATGTCATTACTTGACATTATTAACAATTGCCATATATTAGTCCTATTTAGCGGTATATCTCAAAATGATGAAAAAATATCATTGTCCACATATAGAGAGTGAAACAAGGAAGAAAACTGACTTGTTGAAATACCAGTATTTCAGCAAGAAGAACAGAGTTCAGATCACCCCAGTCCTTCTTTCACCTGGTCTAAGAAGATTTCAGGCTAAGTTTAGACTAAGATGAAGATAGAAGTCCTCACAGTTATTAGTCAATATTTACTTATTGTCATTATAAAAAACACTGTAAAAATCCATAATTGTCCAAATGAGTGATAGATTGTTGATACAAGAAGCAAGAGATCTTCAACATGAGTCTACATGAAGAATAAAAATGAATTATATTTCACTAAAAAACATTGATTCAGTGCCAGATATTTGAGCTTTTGGGAAATTTGAAGAAATGCTTTCACAAAACATGAATTTCATCCAAGGACTCTGTATCCTGAAACATGCTTTTCTGTTTTGCAGAATTGAACTGACAGGCTAGCCCTCATCACTGAAGTGCTGGATTGTTTGGGGTTTTTTTGTTTGTTTTTT
>VZTE01006054.1:0-25696 GCA_013397775.1 Eulacestoma nigropectus | reverse complement strand
TTTTTTTTTTTTTTTTTTTTTTGGTTAGTTGGTTGGTTGGTTTGTGGTGTTTTTTGTGGTCTTTCAAGTAGAGAACTAAAATTATCCATCTAATTTTGATTTACATAGGCATCTTAACATTTTCATTTTCAAAGTATATGCAACAAAAAATTGTGACTATTATTAGATTTAGTCATGAACTGAGAAGATATGAAGAGACCAAACTGCATTTTACAGCAATTTAGTACGGATTCAACAGTAATCCAGTAATTATTTCTAAAATCTGAGCAGATGGGACCAGGTCTATAAATGGGCAAAAGAGGTGAGCTCAATGTGGAAACTTACAGCGTAATAAGAAACTAATTTACTCTTTTTAAACTCACGTTATCATGCATAATATATCTGATTTACTTGGCATTTTAATGCATTGTAGAAGATGTAATGTGAGACGAGTAAAAAGTGCTCTTATACATTCCAGAAAATCAGCTAAAAGTGCTGTTTGCCTGTCTCTAGTTTTACATTGTTAAATTTGTGTGTGTTAAGATTTATGTCTTGATTATTCTTCAGAGGTATTATCATTGTAAATAGAATAGGCCGGAACACGAGAGAGTGCAATTTGTCTTAGCAGACCCAATTCACAAGTAATACTTTCTGCTTTCTTGTTTAGTCCTTGAAGCTCAAAGGATGAAAAAAAAATATTCAAAGACCTTTCCCATAGCCATCAAGAAATTACTATTAAGGAATTGTTGTTAAAATTTTGATTTGGTAAGTGGTCCTTTGTTAACCCTTGTTGGAACATGCTCTTACATTCATGGAATATTCCCTTATCTGGTGAAAATGTCAGTGCTGATTTCTGTTTCTGCGAGAGGCACTGTACATTTGTGCTAGAGACCTCTTGTTTCACATATCAGCAGAACCCATTGCTCATTTTGGGGAGATTATGGATTTTACAGGATTTCAATAACGTCTTTAAAGTTAAAAGTGTTTAAGTTTAAAAATAAAGACTGAAATCTTCTCCAGTCAGATGGTTTTCAGATGAGAACAAAGATCTGTCCCCAAGCCTGTTTGTCTTTTTTGATTTACCTATAATGTTCAACATTTTTCCAGTCCTGCAAAGATTTCATATCCATTTTAAAAAAAATTTAAAGATCTGTTTAGTGATATGCTAAAGTAAACTGAAACTGGAGAACTCTCAGAAGGGCTTACCAGGCCCTGAACTTATTCATTTGAACAGTCCACAGTCATGACTTAATGTTTTTAAAGGTATTGATAGCAACAAGGAGAGTAAAAATTTACCAGACCAGGTAAATAGTTTAGAATTCTATTAAGGGACTTTGAATGAAAAGAACTGATGTCACACTTAAAATAGTCACAAGTTATTAAATATGTCGAGGTACCTACTATTCCCAGACACACTCACAAACACATGTACGTGTCTATATACATTTTTCTACTCTTAAATAATTCCAAATAATACTTTTTTTCCAATTTAGATGCTCTATCTTTTAAAGGACTTTCCTGCATTGACTACAGGTTTCTTTTTTTCCTTTTACTGGCTAGTAAAAGTGCTGAACAGCTCACCTAGCACCTGCCTTAATAACCCCTTTAACAACATCCCTTTGCTAAATAAATATAATGGACATTTGTATCTTAAAGAGAAGAAATACACTAGGTACACTTAGAAGCAAGCACTGACAATGAGGAACTTTCATGTCGTATTTCTGATGCTCTTACCTATATTGATCTGTTGGCTACAAGTAGGTCCGGTCCAGCCAGGTCGACAGGAGCCGCAGTTGTAGCCGGAGAAGTTCCCGTTGCAGCGGCAGGTTTGGTTGAAGAAGCGGATGGGCCACTGCTCACGGTCATCCCGCCCGTCGTGGATGTACTGTGGGCCGTGGGGTCGCGAGTCGACTGTCACCTGTATGCACCGGCCCCTTCCGGTAGACACACCACAGCGGTCAGTACCTGGCCCAAACACAGGGAAGTAGTCTGGGCAACACATGCCGCTCCTCAGGGACTCAACAGTTGCACACTGTCGAGGGAACTGAGCTCCAGCTCGGCCCGACGTGCTGAGCAGCAGGAGCAGGGAAAGGTAGAGCAGTGTGGGGATCCGCATGACAGCGGGTCAAGCAGAGCCGTCTTGCTCCCAGAGCTGGCTGTCCACACACGCTGACTTTCCCCTCCTGTGATGGGACACACAGCTCCCCCTGTGGAGAGACAGAGAGAGAGAGAAAGAGAGAAAGCAGAATAAAAACAAATGATACAAATCTCTGAGCCACCCCTTTCACCCCAGAAAATTTCTTCTAACTCTACACTGCAATACTCTATCTGAAGAGGCAAACAACTCTGACCGCAAACAACTCTGACCACAAACACTAACGTTCTTCTCATTATCTGCACAAAGGATAGTAATTAAGTAGATCTATATTTGCTCATTAACTTCTGAATTCTTCCAAAATGTTCATTCACATTTTATACTTGCCAGACAAATTTACTTCACTACCACAAAATTCTAAAACCTGTCTAAGGCACCAGTTTTCTGAAACTTTTTTTCCACCCCTCCTTCCCTCCCTCCCTCAGTTCATGGTTTTTCTGCATTTAACTAGTGTATCTTGTTCTCCTTTCTGTTTTCTTGCTGTTCTCCAATGCCAGCTCCAACATAAAGTGAAGCTATACTTTGTGCATTGTACCTGTTTTCTCTTCCTGATACCTCTCCACTGCTGAGATCTTGTTCTATCTCTGCACGTCCTATGACTGTCTAACCTGAAAAAAGCACAGCTAATTTCTCTCCTGTTTCAGTCTGCTTGCTAATCCTTCTTGTACCAACACAGTATGGCTTGGCTTCACCCTCCTTCCTCTCTTAATCCCCTTTCTACTTCAGTGCATTTCTCTAGACTTTAAGTACTTGAACAGCACATGATTTCTTTCATGCTTATCTCCTTGTGATTTTACAAGTTTTAGCAAAGGTCAGAGACAAATACTTGAATTCAAAATAGAACAAATGTGAAGTTGGTTTTTATTTTTTTTTTTTAATTACTTGCAAAGAAAGGTTCACTTGAAAACAGACAAAGAACACTGGGGAAAATCACATTTAACAGACACTTAGAAAAAATTCTTAAGATGGCATTTTCAAGATCAGGCTGAAGTAAGTGACTAAGATATGTTACTTATAAAATGAAACACTCCAATCTTAAACTTACAGCTTTCAGTTTAACAATGCATTTGATACTAAAATAAAAAGACAATGATCATATTGGAATTTCTTGAAATACTAGGTTCTGAGCTGGTGCTATGAAGGGTAATGAAACAAAGGAATTGACAAAACCCATCTCTTAAATGAAAAAAATCTTTGGAAGGATGACTTCTGCCGTGCAAAAATGACCTTATTTGGGCTATTACTCTCTTTCTTAGCTTTCAATAAGGATGGATTTCAATGAGGTGGAGGTATGTCAAGTGAGGTGAAGATATGTCAAGAAATATCTTAACTGGCATCAAGACAAAACATTAACAAGTTTTCTGGGAAAAGCTTCAATCACACTGTAGCTGACATCAAGTAGAAAATGGATTACCTACTCTTTCTGCTTCCCTATTTACAAGTCATAATGCGGGACTGCACCTAATTCTGGCAGAACAAAGAAACAGTTTTTTTGTGCGTTTATTCTTGCCAACCAGCCATGCACCAGAGCAGTGAACCTTGCCCTCTGTGCCTTGTATAAACCAACATGCTTGCTTCAGGATAGGACCTAGATTTTTAGTACACTTCTCGGCCTCTTTAATTCATTCTCCATTTGCAGACAGGAATATTTGCTAATCCTCAAATGAACCTCTTTTCTATTCTGACTTCCACTTCATTCTCCATTTTAGCCTACATTCTCTTCTTTACTAGCTTATCCTGCTTCTTTCCAAGCTTAAACCTTTTCTCTTTGAACATGTCTGTCAGGCCACATATGACACAAATTCACTGTTTTCACATCAGAAGGTGAACCAGAGCTGGTAAAAAAACTTCTTGAGATTTTATCTGAAAAGAACTTAAAGTTCGAAGAAGAAGCATACAGGTTTTAGCTATGAATATTTAGCAAATACAGCAAATTCATAATAAGCTTAAAAGGGATAAATCCTGCTCCTTAGACAAAGCCCCAGTAGAACAGAGCAAACAGATGTACTGACTGGGGTTTCCTGGCATCATAAAATTTCCCCTTATAATGGTGTACATGATTTAGACCTTTTGTAAACCTCCCACATAGAAAACACCTATGAATGTTTCACAACAGAGATGCACTGCTGAGGATCATGTCCCTGCTTTGCCCCCAAGATGTTCCCGTGGGTTTCCTGTTGGAAATCTTGCTGGACCATTTGGTGGAATGCAATCCTTTTTATATTGAATATTTTGATATTCTTGCCTTTAGAGATATTCTTACCTTTAGAGACTCCTGCTCCCCTATTGTGCCTGGAATGATTTGATCTTTGAGATTATTCAAACGCACGACAACTGTGTTTTGGTGGCTCAGTTCAGAAAGGACTTGTCTACAAAAGCAAGGTGATGAGGAAGAAATCAGTGTGTGAAATCCTAGCTTACTAATTGCCTGTGTGGACTGAAAGACCTGGAAAGAGAGTTAGTTAATATGCTATATATTTGCTTATACCTTGCACTATTCTCTTTTCTTTTAACATTAGTTCTTGATGCTGAGAACAGATCTCTCTGCAGACACACAAGGTTTAGCTGTGATCTATACCCTGAACTGCTGGAGAAGGTTATAAAAATCTAGCCAGTTCTATTTGTGCTTGATGAAAGCCAAGGTACTGATTCGGGCCCACTCCATGCCATCAGCCATCCAGTCAGACATCAGCTCTCTGGGAGCTACCCTATGGTCTTACTAAGAGCTGGAATACAGGCATGTGTTTGTTTGAAGTATAAGAACACAGTATTCATTCAGAAGCTCCATTCTTTAACACATGAAAAGACATATGATTGCGGTGATACTGCTACGTGCATTTTTATTCCTGTGAAACAGTACCTCTAAGAAGCGTTAAAAGTCAGTGCCAGGAAACAGATCTTTATCGATGGCACTCATGGGGCATATACAGCAGAACAAGATTGCCTATTCAAGTAGACTGTCTCTTTGTAGTTCTTCAGTTGTCACAGGCTTATTCAGTTCTACACATTTGAATAAGTACATTACATTTTGAGTTTTGATCTATTTCTTCTATTTTAGCTGGTACATTCTAACAGTACTAAGCAAGATTAATATAAAAGAGAGGAAAATTTACCTAGTTTTTTTTTTTTTCCTGAAGAGTAGTGGAAAAAATAGAAAATAAGAGGCAACCATTTTAATGTTTTTCTAGCGTACAATAAGCAGTAATCAGATAAAACTACTGTCTCAAGGCATCAGTAGACAGCTGCAGACTTTACATCTATCATCCAGATTTCAGGAAATGGTACTGGAGTTTCATGAACAGAACATGTGGACCCAAAAAAGTATTAATTTATAAATAAATTGCGAAGTGACTAGGCAACAAACAACAGTGATGTTAATTGATCCGCAGCATTTAATTTTCTATTTTTAATCGGCAAAACAAACAATGAGAAACTTATTGCTGAAAATCTTTTAGTTTAACTCCTGTAGTGAAATGGAGACAAGATGGTCTTACTGATAGTTATCGTGCAAACTGTAGAAGTACATATTCACAAGGAGCACATAATTTCATTTTCCCCACAAACCTTAGGTCTTCGCAAATTGCTTCGAGCTAGAATTAGTGAGTGCAGCTACGGACATCTAAACCTCAGTGCTTCATTAAATAGCCAATTTGCTGTAGTAGAAAGACAGTGGAGAAGCCTCAGATAATGCAAATCAACACAGACCCATTGGTTTTAATAACACATAGAAGTACAGTCAGCTGGAGGGAGCTTGGGTCATTTGTGTAGGTTAACCTTAAGCAGGCTTCTTTGCTGACAAGAACAATACAAAAATAATGCTGACTGTTACAAGCAACAGCAGTACTTCCCAGTTAATTCTACTATGTATTGTCCTAGTCTGTATTATCTCCCTTCTTGTTAGACAACTGAAAACCAAACCAGCAGTGAATATGAAACTTTACTTAGAGAACCTTACAAAATCGGAAATACCATTCCAAAAATGGACATAAAAATATTTCCTTTTTACATTGTTTGGAGTGAGCATAAGGTTTTTACATATTCATTAAATTGTTTAGTCTCCTCCTTGTGTCTTATGTTGTGTCAGATATGGGAAGTCTGACAGCAGCTAAGACATATCTCATACATGAAACAATATTATTCATTTTTCTAGGAAATCAAGCATATAGTGTACTGTACTCTACTGTAAGATTGAATTCTGGATTAATTTTAATTAAAGGAATATTAGTTGGTCACCTTTCTTATTGGCAACAACTTTCTCATCTTCATCCAGCAGACTGCGTGATTCTTACTAAGTACTTGAAGTACTCTCTGAGAGTAAGACTCTCAGATTTTTATTAAGCACTTATTTTTTCTTGTAAATAAGGTAAATTCTACTTCCATCTTGAGAAAATATGTATTACTTTTCTTGAAAGCTGGACCAACTATAAATCCATGTATAGGAAAGATAAATGAAGCAAAGGACAAGATTTTTATCTGAAGTTTTGATAACCTGATTAAAGAAAAAATATTAAATCAAGTCAAATAATATTTTAGACAAATTGATACTGCTTTTCTTTAAAGTATCAATTTTTCACAGTAAATCTTACACGTGCCATAAACAGTTTAAGCAGAATAAATGATTTCAGTCATACCTACTCCATATTATGTTCTATTAATCTAAAATTTTAGCCATGTACTTGAATGTGTGTTATAATGATGCTAATGATTTCTGAACATTTCCTCCACATTTTTGTTATTCTGGAATGATATCAGTGAGCTGCAGTATGGCTGAGAAATGAAATTGGCCTGCAGTTGCTTCTGCAAAGTAAAGTGCAGAAAATTTAGTCTATCTTTGTAGTTCAAAAGTTCACCTTCAGCAGGGAAACATATAGGTAATTGGAGTCTTTATTGCTTTCACCAAACACAGTCTAGTGCCTAGAGAGAGATCTGCAGTTTCAAAATGATGCAATAGAGGTGACAAATGACTGCCTACAGAGAAATGAGTGAGACCTAGAAGAGTGTTGCAGATAGGCATAAAATGAAAATAAGTAGCACTTGTCTAAGAGTTTGAAAGAGCTGCAAAATAGCACGCATCACTTTTGCCTCTTGAAAATATATGTAAGGTTTGAAAGCAGTATTTCAGAGAAACAGTTGACTGACAAAGGTGCAAGATTGGGTAGAGCTTCCAGAAAGCAGAAAACATGCTGTTGATCCTGGAACCATAAGTTTTACTTATGAGTAACTGTTGGTGGAATCTGAGTTTCTTAGAAGCTGAAGGTGAAGGAACTAAGGTATGCTCTAAACCTAGGGACAATCATGGTATTAAAGTTAGCTTTGTGTTGTGAGCAAATACTGTGAACACACTGCTTTGAATGCCACAGTGCAGTTGCAGCTGGGCCACCTAAAACTCTGAACTACAGAATAGGAAATTATCTAACGTAGTGTCACATGGTCATTGAACCCAGGATGGCTGTCAGTGAGGCCTGGAGGTGGGGGGTGTCTCTGCACACAGGCAGAGTTTACAGAAATTAAGGTGTCCATCACCAACAGTGCCGTGCACCTGCTGTGCTACCCCATGCTCTCATCTGTCCAGCTGCCCATGCTCCCATCTACCCACCTGCCAACATAATGTTTGGGAAACTTATCCTCCTCTGACCCCACTCTGGGGAGCTACTAATCAAGCAGTAGTATATGTTCTGTTCTTATTGTAGATGTATTTTGGGCAGGACTAAAAGCTACTGAAATAAATGGGAATTTTGCTACTGATTTAAAAGTTAACAATGTAAAAGCCATTATCCAAAAAAACCTGAAGTAAAACAAACCCCAGATCAAGGTAGATGATTCTGTCAATTTATATTATCTACTCTCCGCCCTTGTCTAACACATTTTATCCATTATAAAACACCATAAAATTGAAGGCATGAGAGGCTAGATTATTGTTTGGAGTAAACTATCATAGCTTCAATAAATTATACTGCTCAGGAAGTACCCATAGATGTCCGAGAAGTTACAGCAACTTACATTTAGTAAGAATGGAATCCTCTGTGTTTCAAGAAACTGAATCTGTCTTTTTCTCTTTGCTGAAGTGGTTTCCATGAGAAATTATCTTCCAGTGTTATGAATTGAAAGACCCGCTGGATTATACATGCTATCCTATGGCATTTTGTTCCAGGCCTGGAAAATGAAAAAAATACTGTTACAAGATTTTTTTTGCTTAAATTCATGTTGTTCCATTGATAGACACAAAGCCTTTTGACTGAAGCAAGTAAATTGTGCACTGGGTAATATAGATCAATACCTTGTGTTTCACAGGTGAAAATACTTTGTAGGGAATTATCCTACCAATCCTATATAAACCTATGATTGTTTTGTAAATTATCTTCAAAAAGATATTTGCACTGACATATTTGCAAAGTAAATAGAGAACAGTTCAGTGCAAGGAAAGCCTCTTAGCTATTTATTGACAAGACAAAACTAACTAATAGCTACTGTCTCTAGTGTCAACGTTTTTCTCAGAGCCCACTGAAATTAATAGTATTCTTTATTTTGACCTTACTGGGCTGTAGACGGTGTCCATCATGACGGATTTCTAATATGCAACCACAAATGGCTTGCTCTAAGAAATAGAATGTTAAAGCCCCTCATAAGCTTTCTGAATTAGCTTAAAAGCTTTGATGAAAATTACGTAACATTTATGGGTTAAATGGCTGAAGATTTTTTGGTCTTACGGAAAATTTGTGACATTTTTGTCATGCCAATAGCTCGGGAAACGTTTTCATTTGCTGCAGTAGAAGCTGATGCTGGTACACTGCAAGCCAAGACTAAAGTATAAAAGTGAAATGCTTCTGATTAGAGGAAAAAGAGGTGCTTTTTATTATTTTTGTAACCTAGATATCATGATACAAATCTCTATTTTGCATTTTTACCACCACCTTAGATGATGTCTCACAACTGTCAAATGGTATGAGGAAAAGCAAAGGAGGCTGCTGCGAGTGATGATGTTAATATCGTAACAGTGGCAATCTGTCATTTAAAAACTACCTTTTGCCAAAACACAGAGCTAAGCTTTTACTTACTGGAAAGAATATCTGCAGATCCATTTTGAAACTGAAGTTCATATTTATATTTTATTAATATGAAGGTTCTAGTGACACTTTTTTTGCAACAAAATGATGGAGTCCTTTATCAGCATTAGTCTAAACAACTGCATTAAAGCCATCTAATGCGTCATAGTATTTTAAGTCAAATAGGATAGTTCCATTCATTTCATGATGCAGAATGTTTTATCACGCTGTTATTGAGCCATTTATTTTGAAAATGGAACAGTGTTTTATTCCAGTTTTAACTGACGTTGATATATGTATAAGAATTGAAGTTAAGGAGTACTAAGTCCCAGAAGTTGAGCATAACCCTTGGGAATTTCATTTTTGAGCAGTCTTGATAAATCTCATTAATACTTGATCTTCAGTGTCACAGATGAAATCAAAATCCTTGATGTACCTGATAATGTGTAAAGGATATTTACATTATCCCTTACTGTATATTATAAGCTAGCTCATTAGCCTGCAAAAAACCTTTTTGTCTTAAAAAAAAAAACCAACTCTATTAACCTCTGCAACATAGTAGGAAATCTATACATTAAAATCTGACAAGCAAGGAATACAGTTACAACTCCTGTACACACTAATTTTTTTAGTGTTGTCTAGATGGATTTAGGGTTCCACTTTGGTTGTATTTCAGAGGAAAATCTCCCTGAACAAATGAAAAAGAAATTCAGTCTAACCTTCCCTTCTGCGAGCAGTTAATAAAAGGCAACATGAAACTACCACCACCTGCTCAGAAATCCTTATTTGAATGAAAATTTAAAAATGCGAGTAGATACACTAATGCTAAGCCCTAGGGGATCTCATATCACAATAAAAAAGATCAACTATGAAATCTGATTCAAATATTGTGGAAATAATAGAAGTCAAAACTGTATGTGTGCATTTCAGGCAAGCATCACAGGCTACTTCTAAATGCCGTCAGCACTAATGGCTCCAATGTGTAGAAAGATTTACAGGTATGTCATAGATACCCTTTAAGACTACATAATATTTTCCATTGACTAGAAGTCTCTGTGATAACTTCTCAAGAAAATTACTGAACAAAGAACTCAAGAGGCTCAAACAAGCATGTAGGAGAAATGTGTCTAATGATGGCAGAATAGATAACTATAGAAAATGTTGAGCTATTTGGGGAATGAAATACTCGTGAAATGGGTGATTACTGTAAATGCAGCTTTTTCAGAGTAAGAGGATCTTTTTAGGTAATAATATTTCTTTCATTGATTTTTGTCAGATGTAAGTGACATATCATTCAGCCATAGTTGTTTATATCTTTCTGTATTTTTTGAATGAACTTGTTGATAGGCTTGTGATAGATTTTGGAAGAAAAAGTCACTCTTTTAAAGATTACTATATTGATGCAGACTTCTATTAATTCTATCACACCTTCTTTTAAATAGATAGTCTATTAAGTTTTCCATATTTTTTAAAGGGGGGATTGATGTTAGGTTGACCAGCCGAGTTATCATCATATTTTGTTTTGTATGGTATTTTACCATCAGCACACTTCCAGCCTGCTAGCATCTCAAGCAGAAATGATCCCTCAAAAAATTTTCAGTCTTGTTTTTAGTAGTGATAACAATTTGTTGTTGAATCTTACAAAGTTCTTACCACCAGCTACATTTTGTTTCAGAGTTGTGCTGCTTACATGCATTCCACACCATTTTCCGAGTACGTAAATAATATTTATTCTTCATCTAAGGATAGACTTGAGTGCAGGGAAAACAAGGGCCTAATCTCTAAAAAAATACTGTTAAATTTAAGAAAAGTAAGACAGCTTTTGCACAAATTTATCTAGTAAACAAAAGAATAATTTCTACTTGAAAAATGGAAGAATGAAATTCCTTTCAAATGTTGCAGTTTCTTTGTACTTTCCAAGGCTTTCTGAATGCATTGTAGCTTTTTGGAGGTAGTGTCCTTCATTTTTGAGACAAATTTCTCTTTGGTTCCTCTTTTTTTTAACCTACGCTTCTTCCTCCCATAAGACTGTGAGTGCATCAATCACAATTCAAATTATATTTTTAAGGCAGGGTGTGGGTGGCACTGGGCTCATTGATAAAATCATCAATGAATTTTTATTGTTACTGCATTTAAAAGCCTTGTCTAGGGATCAATGATGTCAAATATGGTAAAAAACACAATAAAAAAAATAAACCTAACATAAGACAAGAAACTACAGATGTCCAGGAACAGAAAAAAAAACGACACAGGACAATGCTTGAGGTGTTAAAAGGACTTCAGCAAAATAGCAGACTAGCTATGACTAGTCCTTTTAGTGGAAATTAAAGCTATGAAAATTTGAAGGAAATCTGTGAAAAAGTATTATATGTGCATATAGGTGATCCTGCCAAGTTTGAATGGCAGCCTAAGAAAAAGAAAAATGCATTCAAAAAAGGAATAATTATGTCTGAACCTGCGGGAGATAAAAATAGGTGACATGGTTATTCACAGTACTGAGTGAAACATGGCCAGTAGGGAGGGAAATAGGCAGGGAAGTCTCTTTCAAATGAACAAAAGCAGCTTTTGTTTGATAGAGAAGAGAAATCAATGCAAAGGATGAAAAATTATCGATAGCAAAAAATACATAGCATTTGAATATCATTTCAGTTTGAAGACTTCATATGTTTGTATTAAAAAGAAAGATCTCCATAACTATCACCCTGTGAAATGGTTAATTGTCAAGAAGGAGATGGAAACAACATAGAACAGGTCTACGTGCAGTACAAGAGGGTTTGGTTATCAATCTGCTGTAAGTATTATTCGTTGTTGTCCCCAGAATACATAGTATTCACTACTGAGTTAATTTAGAGGAATATATTTCATTCATTATGTCCTAGTCATAGAGAAATTCAATATTTATAAGGGAGTGTACCACTGGAATACTTCCCTATATTATGCCAAATGTAGAGATGGTAGTATTCATCTTAAAAATGTTTGAGAAGATATGTCAGACTTAATATTCAAGTATTTGAAAAGTTTTTCAGTGATGTAAAACCTGAATTAGAGTTTAAGTAACACTCAAACCTGTTGCTTATCATCTACTGCAGATATATTAAGTATATAATTGATTTGCAGAAGGAAAATTGTTTGCTGAGCTTGAGGAAAGCCAGAATTTTTTTTCTCCTACAGAAAAAATTGTATTGTCATACAAATTTATTGTTATACCAAACACAATTCATTATCTTTTTAAAAAATCTACTTAATTGTCAATAATAAAGTGTAGGAATTATGACTGTGCACCTTAAGGAAATGAAATATGTACAACTACCTGATTTTCACCTAAACCATGTTGTAGTAGCGGAAAGATTAAAATGAAGGAAAAGAATATAAATTCAAGTAGTAGTCTGAATATATATATTCTTTTAAAATAGAAATGGTGATTGATGTCAAGCTATATATGTGAATGAAAAAAATGCTGTTAAGGTAGCAGTATAAAGCCATACAGGAACAACGTATTTAAACACTGTTGGTTGTTTCTTTGAAAAGAAATAAAATTTATTATTTAAAAATAACTAACATCTCTTGCTCCATATCTGTGTGTGTATCTCATGTACGCAATAGTGTCTATGCTCACTAGGAAAGACAGGCCTGTAGAAGAGGCTGTTAATTATTCTTGATGCCAATTTTTTTAAAAGATCAGTTTGTTTTAAGGGTAAATACAGCACACTTTATTTTGTATACATTTGCAATTAATACTTGCTATGACAAGACATGTCAGAGGAAAAAAGAAGGTAGAACCTTTTGGAAGTAAAAAGTGGTGTGCTTTGTTGTTGTGCTCAACGGACACCTCCAAGAGAGGGAGTTGTCATGGACTTGTGTGGGCTCTGAAGTGATGCCGTTTTGGCAGCGAAAGCCTGTACAATAGAGTGCTCACATTCAGGAACAATGTAACAAATCTAGGTGGTTAGTTCTACAAAAACAAAAGGATTGGATGATCAAATAGACTTCAGTGAGGCTTTTTCACGATATTTCACCAAATGCATTGACAATATTTCACCAATTTACATTGACATCTGCTTTTATAAGTAAATACGGTTAGAAAAGGTGAAAATAAGCAAATATAGGTTATATATGTAATTTTTTACTGTTACTGGAGAGAGAGCAAAAGGATTGATAACCACATTTTTTATCATCTTTCAGAAAATATATTTATTGAAAGAACAGGAATTTAGAGATGTTGTCACAAACAATTCAGTCAATGAGATAGAGAATAGGGGCTGTTACCCACCTCTCCAAAGCCATGGCACTGAGTATGTGGGGAGTGGGCTTGAGGGAAGTGAAACCTGTCAGATGTATGAATGGCATCCCCTTCCACTACATGAAGGCCTTTTTCAGTGAAATGTCCTGGAAATTGGATTGTTGAAGTGGTGCAAATTTCATTCAGAGAAGCTCTCCCTCATTGCCCTGATCCCTTCAAATTGCCATGAATGCTCATAGCTGTATTTCAACAATAGTCTGGAAATTCAGCAATTGCAACTGTGTATTAGTGATCAGCAATTTCGGCAAGAAGGCTTTGAAAATTGAGAGTCACTAGCATGCCTGAATTTTGAGTCACTGCATTATAAGGCAGAAAGGAAATTTTCCATTTGAAAGCATCCAAGTCTTTTGATTTTGTGTGCTTTTCCAAGGTTATCTATTTCTTCACACTTTTTTTGACTTTTAAGTGTTGAATTGAGTGAAAATGATACACTATACATAAGAGAACAGAAATAACAGTTAAGGCTCAACATGATGGCCAATTTACATCAGGCACCAGGGCCAGGATTTACAATGTCTGCCTGTGGATATAAGCTCGTGACTTAGTCATGGCAGGCTCATTTTACAGTCTATAGAAAGAAACAGGTACTTTCAGAATGCAATGCTTCTCATTCCAAAATAAAGATATTAAACATAGAGGATGATTTTGTGTTCTAACAGCATCTATTTCCCACCATTTCCTGCAATGAGAGCCATGCACAGCTAGTTCAGGTGTAGAGGATTGAAGTCAGCTGACATGAACTGAACTTTGAGCTTCTGACTAAAAAGTTTACTCGAAAGATCTTACTGATATTTATTTCCACTGTATGTTTGACAACCATTTGCACGTGTAAAATTTTTTTAAATTTCAATCAAACCGTACAATCATCATGCAAAGTGATTCTTTAAGGTGTTTAAAGTGTTTTTCTTCTATCAAATTATGTCTTTAACGTTAGATGTAATCAATTTCTCCCCAACACAAGCAATTATTAATGAAATCAATTAGTCTCTTAGTTAAGCCATACCACAGTTACAATGTACTCTGGCAGATTGTAAACCTAGATGTAATCTCAGCATGTTTGCAAAAGTTAAAATATATGGTCCCTTTATTAACAGTCAGTATTGTGGTTTGGTTCATAACCACAGTGTGATAGTCTGTGCTCTCACTGGCAAATCAATGATTAAACAATGTTTGCTAGTAAATGTGACAACTAGCTGGAAAGCAGTTTGTCCTAATGGACACCAAGTTGAATATAAGCCAGCAATGTGCCCTTGGCATAAGGAAGGTAAATGGGATTCTGGGATACATTACTCACAGTATTGACACTGACTTGAGAAAGGTGATCCTACCCTTTTATTCATCACTGAGGAGGCCACACGTGGAGTACTGTGTTCAGTTTTGGGCTCCTCAATACGAGGTAGGCATGGACATAGGGGAGAGAGTCCAATGAAAAGCCTCAAGTTGCTGAAGGGACTGAAGCATCTCTTCTAACACGAAAGGCTAAGAGAGCTGGAGTAGTTCACTCTGGAGAAATGAAGGCCTCAGTGGTGTCTTATCAATGTATACATGTAGCTTAGGAATAGAAGAGAGTGAGTAAAGACAGAGTCAGGCTGGTTTTGGTGTGGTCAGTGTCAAAACAAGAGGCAATGGGCACAAGCATCAACAGGAGGTTCCCTCTGAATATCACTTTGCCACAGTCAGGGTGACAAGAGTACTAGATTAGAGCCACCTGGACACGGTCTTGGGGAATTGGCTCCAGGTGACTCCGCATGAGCAGAGGGTTGGATCAGAAAACTGCAGAGTCCCTTCTAATCTCAGTCCTGCTGAGACTCTGTGAAATATATTTTAAAAGGTTCTAAAAAAGTATTTTTGAACAATTAATAATATCAATAGATGACAAAAATTTAATTTTATTATTTTTTTCTTATTTATTGCAATGATAATGCCTGGTAATACCACAATTTGAATTGAAAAGACAGGCTTTGAAACATCAAATACATAGAAGGAAATGATCGTAAGTAATACGTAATCCTGAGGTTTGCACTGCCTTATTTTTGACATATGGAACAGTCTTCAGCCAGAAAAGACACTGATATTTCAACTCATGAATTCTGAAATAGGTTAATAATTTTAGAGGTTTTTCTAAGCTTTTCCAACTGTTACTGAATAGCAAAAACAATGAGTTGTAGGTCCCAGAAAGGTTCTCTGTCTTGAGTGCTGGAGGATGACAGTTTTTGGTTTTTTTTTAAATGGTTTTGGTTGGTAGGGACCTTAAAGATCATCCAGACTCAACCAATTCTGCCAAGGGCAGAGACATTTATCACTAAACCAAGTTACTCAAGGCCCCATCCAACCTGGCTTTGAATACTGCCAGGAATGGGGCATCCACAACTTGCCTGGACAATCTGTTCCAGTTACTCACCACCTTCACAGAAAATAATTTCTTCCTTATATCTAATCTAAACCTATTCCCTTTCAGTTTGAAGCAATTCCAACTTGTCCAATCACTACAGTTCCTGCTGAAGAGTCCCTCTCAAGCATCCCTGTAGGCTCCTGTCAGATACTGGAAGGTTGCTGTGAGGTCTCCATGCAACCTTCTCTTCTCCAGGCAGAACAGACCCAAATTTCTCAGCCTGTCTTCATAGCAGAGTTTCTTCAGTCCCCTTCTTAGCCTCGTGACTTCCTCTGAACTTGGTCCAATTGTTCCTTGTCCTTCTGATGTTGGGAGCACCAGGTCTGCACGCAGCACTCCAGGTGGGGTCTCAGCAGAGCAGAGCAGAGGGGCAGAATCCTTTCCCTTACCCTGCTGGCCACCCTGCTTTGGATTCAGCCCAGGATACAACTGGCTTTCTGGGCTGCGAGTGCTCGTTGCCAGCTCATGTCGAGCATTTTGTCAACCCTCAAACCCAAGTCCTTCTCTGAGGGCCCTTCTCAATCACTTCTTGGCCCAAGCTGCACATGTTACTCATGGAGAAAGTGGTACTGCAGTTTTCAAAAAGCAGGCAAGTGTTAGGCTTGTAGGATGAGTCCTCACTGCTACAGTTTCTCAATTAGTACACCAAAGACTGCTCTCTTCTGTGTATGTCTCTCAGACGGGAATGGGTCCTTTTTATCTGGGAATAGGCACTCTGAAACAGGCTTCCTTGTTGAGGAAGAGACACAAGTTTCTATAATGAATTTCTGTATTGACTTAGAAATGTTAATAGAGTTGCTTTACTTAAAACAAGATCATATACATAGTTCTAGTCTGAAGGAAATCCTTTGAACATTTAGCCATTTTATTCAAAGTCACATGAAACATATTGAAAATTAGGAATGTTTGACTTAAAAGGAAAAAGAATGACTACTGTGGTCTTTTTCCCACACTTTCGACGTAAACAACACTTTTATCATATTCTACTCATAATACAAAAGTAATTAACAGGAAAAAAACAGGGTCATTCATTGGACTTAAATCATTAAAGAATTCTGTACACTGTTCATTTCAGCATGTCTGAGTCTCTTTGGGCAGCAATGATATTACAAATTCGTACATTACACAGCTGTGAAATTCTAGGAAAGTTATTTCTGTTTTATTCTAGATCTACTAAGATTAGATTCATGTTTCTGATCAAATTATTCATAATTTAACAAATAGTTCCAGAAAGGATTTTCTTTAATGTAATTCATTATCATTTTTTAAAATTAAATGTAGGCATTATGACTACACATCTTAAGAGAATGAAATATGTACAACTACCTGATTTTCACCTAAACCATGTTGTGGTGGAAAGATTAAAACAAAGAAAAATAATATAAACTCAAGGAGTAGTCTGAATATATATATTCTTTAAAAATTGAAATAGTGATTGATGTCAAGCTATATGTGCAAATAAAAAAAACGCTGTTAATGTAGCAAAGTCTTACAAGAATATTACAATAAGCATAAAGAATGTGATTGGGTAATAGGTACTTTATCAAAGCATCACAATAAAGTCAACACTGAGAGGTTAATGGTGGTGCAGTCTGAGACCCTTGAGGCAAATCTGAGTGTGAGACCAAAGTGGTTCTCTGCAGGTCCAAACATGAGCAAGAAGAGAAAAATAACTGTTTCTATTCAGTTCCCCCATAATGTTCTGTGTTCTCCAGCAGGCATGTTGCTCAAGGCCTGTGTAGCAGGAGCCCAAATCTGAGTAACAAGTTAATGTATGCAAACCCTCTTTCACAAACAGTTTTTGATTCAAATGATCAGGAAACCAAGAAAGAAGACAGTGAAGCCAGATATATTTTCAAATCCAAGTGTAAGCAAAATCTCAGGCATGTTAGTTATTACAAGGGTGTCAATTTAGCAACTATCATCCGCACAGTCTTCCCTGCATACAGCTTTCCTATCTGCTATGTGTGGTGTCTTCTCCTAGACACTCCCATCTCCCAGACATGAGACCTGACAAACAGGGAACTTATTTAGGCAAACCACCTGAATTTATAAACATTGAAATACCCAGCTTTTAAGTTGCAAATGATAAGAATATAAAGGGTAAAACAAATTGTGAAGAATAAAGTTTGAAACTAAGTAGGAATATTCCCTGATGTAAACCAAGACAGGAAAAAAGAGGTTTTTTTCTCTAACATTTTGAGATTTTGTATAAATTGATTCATGCAAAGTTAAAGAGCAGCAGAATCCAATGCCAGATAAAAGTTCTGGTAAATAAACATCATCTTGGTTTAAAGCTTTTAGAACATATTTGATTTGGAGAAAAGATACTGGAGTTTGTCTAAGCCCTGTCTCATTTTCCATCATGAAATATTTGAAAGAGTCTTAAAATTAAAACTGCTGATTTAAACTGCTGATTTCCCTACTACTTTTTTTTATTACAGTATTTTGTGTATATGTCACATTAGGTCTAGAACTCCTGAACATTGGCAGAAATTACACATGTTCACTGTAGATATTAAACATTAAGAGTTTTTTTGGGGTCATGTGATGGCTGGAGTAGGAGATTGGAATTCTTGCAGGTATTAAGACAGATATGGGCAGGCATTGACACGAGTCATGAGTTTATCTCATGGAAAAGGTTTATTGCAGAATACTGAAAGAAAACATGTGAAATAGAGTTTATCTCATGGAAAAGCAAGTTAAGCATTGTAATTTTTTTTTTTATTTTTATGAAAGGGCATTTGTAACAAAGATCCTTGTTTTATGCCTGTGATAATATCTGACTTATTTTCCACAAAAGAGGTCTCTGCAGTAATGATTATCCACACTGAGGTCATCTAAAGGGTGGAAGATGAGCACTGTTTTCTGAGTGATAGAACTGAGCCTGGCTAAACTATGATTGCTTTTTATCTGAGTCTGCTTTAATTTCAATGGGTAAGTTGTCTTACCCTTTTCCCTGAACAACACTGAAGGTCTGACTTTGAGAGATATTGAGCATTCAAACCCCAAACTTTTTTTTCAATTAGCAGTTTGGTTTTTGCACTATCATTCCAAAGCAGCATTTATTTAAAGATGTAATGTAAAATAAAATATATTACAGATAAAGGAGCTGTGTATATTTTAGACAAGAACCAAAGTAATGTGTTAAGCAAAGTATTAAGTAAAACCAGTCAGATTCTGCATCTTTGTGAAATGGAGGTGCTTGGGGCTATTTTTATAATGTATTCAGATCTCATATGTTAGCCTTAGACGATATCAAATATATAAATGGCATAAAGAGATTTCAAACACACTCTGCCCAAAAAAATAAGAAAAATCAAGACAATAATAATTCTCTCGTTGTTTCCACTGTAGTAATCATATCGAAAAAATACCTGGAATATTATAATAATTCTAATAATAATACAACAAGAAAAACAATAATAAAAACTTTGTTTTTCAGTGGAGATATAATTAGATTAGTCTCCATCAAAACTGAATATGTACAATGAACTACTATCAATATATTATCTTCTAATCTCACCACGTGGGATTTGTCACTGTGCCCAAGAATACTTCATGAGTTCAATGAGGAGCAGAATGATGAACGGTGCTCATTCCGCTCAAGGACATAATCTCACAAAAAAGCAAGCAAATGGATTTCTTGTCAAGAATACCAAAGGGAAAAAATGCATTTAATTTCTTATGGGACTTACTGTGAAAAAGAAAGACAAAAAAGGTTTGATAATGGCCTGAAAAAAAAAAGACATCAGAAGAGACCAAAACTAAAATGTTTATGCAAATCAACAATTCTTGCTTGATAAGTAACTCTATGTATTTCTTGTATCAAAAAATCATCCTAACTTGACTATGGAGAGTCAGAACAAAAAGACCCTGAGTATTTTGTTAACAGAGAGAAACATAACTGAAATACATCTTCCAAATCAGATGGAAAAGAAGTTTCTTAAAATTTAATATAACTGCATCTAAAAGTAATAGATATTGTGAAATACTGTGTGGAATTTATTCTTTTGTTAGTAAGGACACTTACAAAATTGAAACAGTTTTTTCATTCTTGAGGTCATTTAGTTGAATTTATTGTAGAGGAAGGAATTTGCCAAAGTAGACACAGTTAAGTTATCATGAACATACCCTATTTTGTACTTGGGTTACAGTAGCTTCCTACTCAAACCTTCCCTGCATCTGAAGCTGTGTCAACCCAGTGAAGCTAAATGTATTCTCTTAGAGAATATGGAGAATAATGTTGTGTCCAACAGTTTAAATTCTATCGTGACGTTCTGTTTAGGTGTCAACATGAGTAAATATTTAGACCTTATTAATGAAACTAGTCTTCCTGTTCACAGGAAAACAAGTGAAAATGACATGGAGAAGACTGAGGTACTCAACAACTTCTTTTCCTTGGTTTTCGTTGATAATCACCTCTTCTTCAAGACCCTGAACCTTGAGACAGGGACTGGGGGAAAGAAGATTGGAAGAAAAGATCGGGTTCAAGACCACCTGAGGAACATGAGTATACACAAGTCCTAGGGACCCAACAAGATGCAGCCCAGGATACTGAAGGAACAGGCTGGTGTAATTGCCAAGCTGCTCTCCAACATGTTTGAAGAAGTCATGGCAGTAAGGCTAAGTCTCCAGCAACTGGAAATAAAAGGGAAATATCACATCCATTTTTTGAAAAGAGAAAAGTAGGACCATGGGAATTACAAACCAGTCAGCTTCACCTCTGCTCTCGATGAGATCATGGAACAGATCTTCCTGGAATTTATGTTGAAGCGTATGGAAGATAGGGCAGTGATCAGAGACAGCCAACATTACTTCAAAAAAGCAAATCCTGCCTGACTAATCTTGTGACTATGTACAATGAAGTGACTTCATCTGTCAGGGACAAGGGAGAGCAATACATGTAATCTACATGGACCTTTGATATGGTCCTCACAATTCTTACACCTAAACTGGAGAGATGTGGAGTTGATAATTGGACAGTTACATGGAAAAAGAACTGGCTTCATGGTTACATCAAAAGAGTACAGTAAACATGTCAAACTCCAAATGGAAACCAGTGAAGAGTTGTGTCCCTCAAAAGTACATATGAGGACTGGTACTATTCAGTACCTCCATTAAGGGCAGAGATAGTGGAATTGAGTGCACCCTCAACAACTCTGCAGATCACACCAAGCTGAGTGGTGTCATTGATATGCTTAGGGAAAGGGCACTCTAAGAGCCCTCAGCCATGCAGAGGGACTTTGACAGGCTTTGGAAGTGAGCCCACAAGAACTCCATGAAGTTCAACAAGGCAAGGTGTGAGGTCCTGCACTTGAATGAGTCAATTTCCTTTATCAGTACAGACATAGTAATGTGTTGCTTCAGAGCAGCTCTGCAGAGGAGGACTTGGAGGTACTGGTAGATTAAAAAATGGACACGAGATGGCAATGTCTGTTTGCAGCTCAGAAAGCCAGCTGTATCCTGGGCTTCATCAAAAGCAGCATGGCCAGCAGATTGAGGGAGGTGACTCTCTGCCTCTACTTTGCTCTTGTGGGACCCCACTTGGAGTGTGGCATCCAGCTCAATATAAGAATGACATGGACCTTTTAGAGAGGGTCTAGGGGAGGGCCATAAAAATTATCAGGGGGCTGGAACACCTCTGCTATGAAGAAAGGCTAAGAGAACTCAGACTGGAAAAGAAAAGGCTCTAGGGACACCTCATTCTAACATTTCATTATTTAAAGAGGGGCTTATAAGAAATATTGAGAGAGAATTTTACTAGAACTTGTAGTGACAAGACAAGCAGTAATGGTTTTAAACTGAGAGTAGATTTAGATTGGATAAAAGGAAGAGATTTTTTATGATGAAGGTGTGGAAACACTGGAACAGCTTGCCCACAGAAGTGAATGTCTCACAATTGGAAGTGTTCAAATTCAGATTAACAGGGACTTTAACAACCTGTTTTGGTGAAAGATGTCGATGCCTATGTCAGAGGGTTTGGACTGTATAATCATTAAAGATCCCTTCCAAACCAAAGCATTCTACAATTCTTTAGATTTTTAACACTTTTGAGACTTTACCAGAAACAGTTAAACATTTCATATAGGAATATAATGTATTGGTATGTAAGCATAAATAATTGCATTTCCAGGTTGTTTTTACTATTTTATATGTTTTATGAGTTGGTATTTTAATATTTCCTTCAAAACCACTGTAATTATAAGTGGCTCTTCTTATTTAATAACAGTAGATAGTACTTTCTCTGTTGGCAAACAGCTTGCCGAGTCAAGAGAGGGATCAGTAGTTTGCTTACTTGTTTTGATGCAGTTACTAAATATTTTGGTGACTAACAATGAATTAACATTGTATGAGATATATATATTTAGTTGTTGGTTTTTCTTCATTTCACTCTCTATGTTATACTTTATCCACTTCCACAGTCTCTTTGTCTCAAAATGAAACGTCCTATTTCTGTTGCAAAAAGTAAGATGGATGATTTACATCTTATACATAGCAGTCAACACAGTTCATTTCACTTAGAAAAAGGTTTAAATGCACTAAAAGAAAGTGAAAATCCATATCATGGGATTCTGATGTGATCTCAAGGGAATAATCCTTGCTGTCAAAATAACAGTTATTAAAAATACAACACACACTGTGTGCACATGGAGAACAAGAAAGGAGGCCAGCTATTTCAGTACCTAATGGATGTCAGAATTTTCATTTGATTGGTATATGAAACAAATCCTTCTTCCAAGATGAAACTTTATTTTGTTTTATTTGCATATTTTCTTAATTATTTCACTCTTCTAAATCCTATGTGACTTCTAGGACATCTTGAAAACCATGATCTCAGCACATCATTCTAGTTATGTGATCACTTGGCAATTTTTCGCACTAAAAACATCAGCTGCCTTCACAGACTAACACATACCTTTGCACTATTTGTTCTGGCACTGTCGTGGTTTTCTGGAAGATTAAATTAGTTTAGATCAGGTTTCATAACCATTCTGCTATGTCATGCTCACTACAGAGAAACAAGCTACTGATTATCACATCCACCACCTTGTCTCTCTGTTTACTGAGCAGTAGATTCAACTGCGTGTCATTCCACACCATGATGTGACCCTCAACAGCTTCTGGAAATCTTGAATGCTTGAAGCTCACTGCACTACATTGCCTGCAGATGCCAGGGAGAACTGAGATTTGTGACACAGACACTTCCTGCTATGGTTTGAAGAAGCTCGTCCCCCTCCACACCCTGGTTGGGTGGACACAATCCTACCACGGTGGCGTCATTACTGACCTGACCACATAAGTTCTCACACTGCCTTTTGTGTATGTCAGAGAGGAGTGCCATGCATTCAAAATGCTCCTTGACAGTAAGGCAGTTTCTTTCCTTATTCTGTCTCTCTTGAAGAACTTGTGCCTGTACATAACTCAGTGCAGTTGTGCTAGCTGTTCTGCCATACCTTGGTTTTTCAAACAACATCCCAGTTTTGTGGCTGGAGTTCTAGTCACATCTGCTTTTTTCCCACACTGCACATATTTGTGGGCATGTATTTGAGACTGGTTCCTGTCCACCCTGTTTCATCATTCTTTAGGTCTTCCTTGTTGCCATCGCTCTTCACCCTCTCTTTCCCACCTCTTTCTACTGTTTACGTCTTGGCTGTGCTCTGCGGTGTCCTTCCTCCATTTTCCTAGTGTAAACCTCTTCCAACCAGGCTGGCCTGCCTCTTGGAAAAAAGTGCTCTTGCCCCACTTTGCCAGAGCTATTACATCTCTCTGTGACAGTCCTTGATTCTTAAAAGTTGTGTGATCATAAAAGCCAAGACCTTGGTGTTTACACCAGCTTTGATGACAACACTGGTTGATGACAATCATACACTGATAAGAATTATGTATTCCCTTCAGCTGCTGTCAGGTCACTGAACCTAGTAGGAGCTGAGTGACAGAAGGCTTAGCCTGAAGGCACATCAGATCTAGCTGAGACCAAATGCTTCAACAGCACCAAGAGGAATGTGTGTGATGGTACTGGGAGTCTTCGTTTAGCTGGGGAAAAAGTATGCGGTCTTCTGATCGGAATTATTCACTAGGGAGTTTTACCGCTTCCTGAGGACTTGGATCTGGGATATTTGTGATTCTGTTGATGATTTGCTGACACGGTGCACCTTGGCGACCACCTTTTCGGCTAGCTCCGGTGGTCAGCGGCCAGTCCTTCTCTCCACACGGGAGAAGCTGGTGGAGCTGTTCATGAAGCAGGAGGGTTGGCGAGGTCCGCGAAAGGGCTCGCTGAGCCCACCGATGTTAAAGGCACAGGAGGAGATGAAGAGATCAGGAGGGGCTCTTTGCAGGGTGGACAGGACGGGTTTATTGGAGTGCGAGGGTCCAGGAGTCCAGGAACGGGGGAGCAAAGAGCAAAGAGCAGGGGCTTGACATGGGGGTTTATACCCCTACAAAATGGGAGGATTAAACTGCAGAAAACCAATCAATGAGAGGCAAAGGGGTTGTACATAGGTGGGAAAACATACAATGAACCAATGAGGTACAGGGTAGGTGGGGAAGGATAACTGGGAGCCAATGGGATATCGGGGGACAAAGAACCTTCTAGAGCTTAACCATAGACAGGGGAAGGTAGGGGACAGATCTACATAATTCGCCTGCGTGTGTGGCTGGCCGGGTGCTGGCAAACTGAACACACCACAACATCTCCCCCTTCTTTGTTTAAAGAAGGAAATGAAGTTTTTAGGGATTTGACAACAAAGAACTTAACGAGGTAAAAGGTAAGTACTAAAAGCAAAATCATAATCACTATCCACATCAAGGTTTTTAGAACTGAGGAAACACAACCCGTGAGTCCCCAAGAGGCAAACAGTCCCGAGAACCAGTCCCTTCCTTCTTTCTTTATTTGGCTTCTCATCTCCTCTATGTGGGCATGGCTGCTGATGGTATGAGCATCCTGAAGAGGAGAAGACGCAGAAGGAAGAGGGGGGCCGGCATCTTGGGTCGCACGGGTGGTTTCTTCTTCTGTGGGTAGCAAAAGTAGAGAGGTGAGTACAGGTATTACCTACTTAAACAACAGTTTGGCTCCCTATTATCCTCCCTCTTAAAGGCAGGAGTGCACATACAAGGGCTGTCACAGAGAGGGAAAACATTCAGGGAAAGGGAATTCTGGGAAGAGGGTGGCAATCTCTTCATTTGTCAGCCTCTTTTGCTGTCACCTCGTCCAGGCAGCATAGGTTTGGTTTTTTCCGGTTTCCGTGCATGAGTGCAAATTTTGCAGTGGAGTGTTTCCGGGTGGCTTCAAGTACGGCTTGATAAACTTAGCCGGCACCCACTTTGGTCCTGCCAGGGTTAACAGCCTCATATCCCCTTCCCCAGGTTATTAATTTAAACAGGCCATCAATCTGATGGGTCTCTGGGTCCTTGACCAGCACTGGCAGCTTTTCTTTTAGTTTAGATCGAGCTGAATTGTCGGCTCTCACCAGCTGCGCGTACTCCAAAGAGGGCCCGGAGGAATCGCTGGGGAGCTGACCACTCGACGGTAGCTCACCAAACACAACAGACAAGGTCAGCCGCTCCTCACCCGGGGGAAGCTCCTCTCTGAGCTGATGGCAAGCACATGCGGGCAGACGCAAAGAAGTGAGAGAGGGGGACTCTCCAAGTACTGTTCCACTAAGACGGTTTATTGACAGTGAAAAAGGAACAGGGGGAAATCTGGAGAGACTCCGAGGGTTTGAGGGTGTCCAGGGTTTTTATACTCGGGGTAGAAAAGGCGGGGAAAAGGACAACAACCAATGAGGTTTTCACCGAGAGGTGGGGTTAGGAACAAACAGACCAAT
>VZTE01006051.1:191653-355713 GCA_013397775.1 Eulacestoma nigropectus | reverse complement strand
AAAAAAAATTTTTTTTTAAATGGGAGTTTTTTGTTTTTTTTTTTTTTTTTTTTTTTAAATCAACCTAAAAGCACCACTGCCTCAATAACTGGCAGCTTACACAGGAGGATAAATAGCCCTCCACCAATCTAACATGTTTTCCTGTGTAGGTTAAAAGAAATATCTCAGTTTGACTCAACATGTATTTTGTTGTTTCTTCTCTGAGACTCATTCCTCCAACAAATGAATTCATGAGAAAGAGAGAGAGGAAAAAAAAAAAAAAAAGAGGGAGAAAACAAATTCTGTTTCTCTTTACCCTGAGCCAGGTTGGTGAGGTTTTTAACTCGGCTTTTTCACCTCTGGAGGAGCATCCTGCATTCTCTGNAAAAAGAAAAAGGAAAAAAAAAAAAAAAAGAGTGAGAAAACAAATTCTGTTTCTCTTTACCCTGAGCCAGGTTGGTGAGGTTTTTAACTCGGCTTTTTCACCTCTGGAGGAGCATCCTGCATTCTCTGCGAAGCCAGAGCAGCTCGCAGCCCCTGCGCCCAGGAAAGCCCTCTCTGCTTTGGCAAAGGCTGCTGGCAGCAGCGGCCTGGAGCTGCTTTCCCTGGCTGGGCGCCACGCGAGCGCTGCTCCGGCGGGAGGAAATTCCCTGCTGACCGGCCGCGGCAGGGATAAGTGCCCTGGCACGGAGCAGCGGCCGCAGAGCAAGCGCAGGGAGCGGGGAGCCCAGCGGGAAAGGACCGGGGGAGGATTCGGCGCGATACGCGAGCAGCGAGATAAGAGGTGTGAGATGGACAAGCTCGGGATGTCAAGCTCCTCGCTGCTGGTTTCGTGCTCGCCCTGCAGTGGGAGAAACACATTCTCTGGGGTTGAAAGCCTCTTGGTGCTTAAGGATGGATAAATCAGGAATATCTAAGGGCTGGGAGACAGGAATTTTTTTCCGAGTTTTATGTCATATCTCTGCTGCAGTTCTAAAAAGGCTTATCAGCTGTATCTGGCTGCGGTTGTGTTGCTGGGTACTGTAACAACCCATCTTGGAGTGACAACACAGGAACGTGGGAAAAGAAACCATGGCTAAACCAACCGATATTGAGCAGTCAGATGTCCAGCATCACCCACTTTGTCCTCAGCTCGCTATCTGACCCTGGTCTTCATTGATTTTAGACCAACATAGCTCCACCATCTTCTGCAAAGTTGCTCCTGTTTTGAGCTGGTGCTCCAAGACAGCCACTTCTATAGGGTTTAAAGCCCTATGTGCCGTGCTGTTATAGACCTGCTGCGTAATTATTTATGCATTTACCAAAATGTGCTTTCTTCCTGCTGTCAGTCCTTGGCAGAGATCAGGACAGGATAACTCAGTGCTCTCCTACATCTACAGGCACCCTGTGAGCTTGAGAGAGATGCAGAATGTGACCTGTTTGCTGGTGAGCACTGATATAATTGTTAGATTCCCAACAAACGCACGAAAATCGTCACCCTGAGTGAATAAGTGTTAATTTAAAAAGCAGGCATGAAATGGGAATTGTGAAAGCGCCGCGTTGCTTCAGCCACTCGCTAGCGACAGTTAGCGGGCAAAGAAAATAAGTATGACAAAACCCCACGTTATGCAGACAGCTGGATTCAAGTGGGGCACCTGTGTCCTCAATTAACCCAACTCCCAGTTAACTTTGGTGCCATCAGAAAGCCTCACACCAGGGTTTGGAGGTGGGAAGCACAGGAGTGCTGCGTTTTTCGCTCCTTGACATTTCGTGAGTCGTTTGTTTTAGCGCTGAAATGTCTCAAGTGATGGGACCGCTGCAGTTTCTCTTTCAAGGGTATCACTCTCACACAATAATTAAATCTCTGGCTTTCAAGCATAATTGCCAGTGACAGTGCCTCTGAAATTTCTTCTTTATGCTCGACTGTTGTCTCCTGACAGAAAGGGCTTCTGTAAAAATAAGCCAGGGAAGAGTTGTGAGTGGTAGCAAAGGCAAGAGGAAGCAACACAAACTCTATCCTTTTCCCCCCAAAGGACAACAACTCTCCCTAAACACTGAAGTGGCCCAGTGCACAGTCCTGCACAGTCCTGGATGCCCAACAGGCCCAGGAGGAAAATGGTAGCGTACAGCACAGCTCCATCATTACCAGGCCTGTTGGAAAACTGCAATTTTTCAGCACTAAGACCTGTCTCCTGCTCCAGGTTGGTAATTGGTGGTGTTGGCCGTGAGCCAGGCAGCACTCGCAGCTCTGTCTTGAGAGGACAAAAACCTCCATTACTTTATGCTCTCTAATTCTCCCAAGGTGTGCTGCTGTCTATCAATGGAGTCGCCATGAGGTAATAGAAATTACAAACCTCCCCAGACTTATTTGTCTGAAAGCGTTTCTTGTAAAAATACTTATATGAGTCTCCGGAACTGTGGCACATGAGAATGGCAGAGAAGAGAAAGTTTGCAAATTAAACTGCAACAAAAGGCTCTTTATCGTAAACTATGGGGGAGACTGGGCGAGAGGGTTATTTCACTTCTGCTGGGCTGGCTGGTGACAGCATTTAGAGACAAAATGCAATTTTTGTTGTCTTTTTGTCACTTTGCAGTGAAGCTGCTCTAGACCCTGAGCTGGGTAAGATGATGGGATTGGCCAGGCACCACTGGGGATTCATTTCCTACCCTTGCCAGTGTCTCCCTGTGAGCTTTGGTAAGCCCCTGCCCTGTCACTTTGTCAGCTCACAATGGCAATATCACAACTCCAGTCTGATTTGCTTTGTCTGGCTTTTGCCTGCAGTGCACCACCAACCCCTGCCCTCCTTGCAAGAAGCACCCTAAACCTTCGTCACAACCTGTTCTTAACCAGCAAAAATCATCCAGAGCAGATATATTTGCAGTGATGTGACAGACGAGCTCTGGAGGAAATACCTGAGCTGTCTGAAAAAGTTACTACCCCCCTGCCTCCAGCAAAGGCTGATGAGTTGAATCCGGGATCTCAGCATGATCCTATTTTGATGCAAAGTCGGAGCAAATGGGCTGGACTGTGAATGGGAACATCTGGGGTGCACGCACACCTGCCCCCATGAGTGCTGTGGTGAAGCCTCCAGCACAGGAGAGGGCTGCAGTGGCTCCTTAAGTGTAGAGAGTTTCAGGGCAGAGAAGTCAGGATCCAAATCCATTAAAAATAACAGTTTGACTAGAACTCAATTTTCTCCTCTAACAAAGCCCACAGTATGGGGCATTGCTTCCCCTGAATAGCTCTTATGATGCTTGAGCTGGACTGAAACAGCCGTAAAATACATGTCAAAATTATCTATATACAGGTAGGTGTGTGTGCATCTCTTTATATTTTTACTTGATTGACAGAACTCACAGCAAATCTCCCAGCTAAAAACATGCTTCTCCTGTGTCACCAAGAGCTGGAGCAATGTTTGGTGGCCACAGTGGCTACAGGTGATGCTTCAGTGCTTTCTCCTTAGTGCCAGAGCTCTCGATAATGGTGCTTGTTTAAAATTGGAAGCTACCAAAAGGACATCAGGCCCACATTTGTGTGCTGGTTTTATCTGTGAGCTGTCGTTATCCTTCTGACACTTGCAGAACACCCAGGGTCACTGGGTTTTAGAGTCAGGTCCTGGTGGCATGAAAAACTTGCCCTGAAAAGGGCAACTGTGTGGAATTAGGTACAGAGAGCTAATTATTATTTATCTTTGCATGTTCTGTATGGGTTTGGTGGCAGGTCATGCTCCTGAAGTCCTTGTGGTCAATGTTGGGACTTCTGAGCCAAATTCTCATCTCCTGTAAAGCTCTTTAACTCCCAACAAGGCCACTGACAGAGCTGCCATGTCCAGGGGTCTTGGTGTTCCCAGTGCAACTGTGCCACCCTCATTGTTGCCTGGGGAGAAGATCCCGGTTCTTACCCCCAGTTTTACCAGTGGGAAACTGAGGCAGAAGGGTGGGCACAGGCCCGATGTGTTTAGGCTGAGCCTAAACCAGCTCTTGCAAAGCTCCTCTGATATCAGTGCAGGGGAAAAGCTCCAGAAACAGGGACTCTGGATTACCCCATGCAGGAGCTCAGGGGTTTCTGTAGGAATCCTAAACCCTCACTGCAGGCACCTACTGAACACAGGTACTCAGGCAGGACAAGCACTGCCCTGCAAGGTGGAAGCTGCAAGGGAAAACCCCCACTGAATAGTTTATGGCAAAACATCGAGCCTTTGGTAATTCCATTGCCAGACAAAACAGATGACCTTCAAAACCTGGAGGCCTGGCCTCAGAGGACCTGGGAGCATCCACCTCTCCTCCCATCTGCAGCCAGGAGCCACTTGCGTCAGTTTTGCTTAAGTAATTTGTGACTGATCTGGGTTTTTTCTCTTCAGCTTCCCTGCAAACGCTGGCCCCCTGGTACACTGCACTTGCCTCGAGATGCTGTTCAGCTCTGGCTCCTCTTCATGGAGCAGTGGCTGCTGTGCTCTGAAAGGTTACACAGCCCTCAGCTGCCTGCTGCTGAGTCTGCAGGAGGTGATTCCTGCTGCAGAGCCAGCCTGGAATGGGGCTGAGCTCCCAGCATGGAATGGGTCTGTGCCCCACCGTGAGCTGGGGCTGTGCCCCATCATCTCAGCACCGCCCCAATCTCGTGTGGGGTGCAAAGGGCAGAAACTGGGGCACAGGGAGACCTCCTGCCTCGCTGGGCCTGCTCTGTCAGAGCCATTGCACTCCTTGCTATAAATTAAAACCCACAAAAGGGGAGGAAAACATCATGGTGGTAGTGGCAGTGCGACTCAGGTCTCATCTGCGGAGCAATGCTGGGCTGAGCTGGCCTCATGCCCCTTCATGAGGGGACATCCTGCTTTTTGGGACACTCCATCAGAGGTATGTGCATCTCCTAAATTTGCAGTGCTAGCAGTCCTGGAGGACAGCACCTCATTAACCCTGCAAAGGTCTTAGGTTAGCCAGACAGTTCCACAACGTAACCTGCCCCCAGTGCAGCAGGGTGTGTGATTTGGGGTTTGATGCATCTCACCCCACCTGAGCTCTATTTTCTCCAATCATCCGGTAAAACTGAGGAGCTGCATTTATGCTTCTGCCCCTTAACTTTCCCCCAAGAGTAAAAATGAAGTCACAAATGATGCATATATACACTTACAGATACGCTTATTAACATAATGTGTACATTGTGGTGACATCTGTGGTTGGTAGAAACCTCTGTAAGACAACAGGATAAATGACTGACACCTCACTTAACAAGAGACAGAGGGAGAAATGGAGATGAACATTGTTCTGTTGAGGCCAAAATACCCACAAACTCATAGGAAATAGGAGCAGCTTGGCCGGTCCAGCTTAAACCCAACCATGCTGCAACTCAGAGAGGATTAAGGAAGGGAAATAAACCTGAGTCCATTTGGTTTCCATTCTGGTTTTTTCGTTCCTAAACATTTGCACATACAGGATTTTCTCCTAAACTGTGGCAGCTGCAAAAACGAGTTCTTTCCTCCAAGCAAAAGCCAAGATTGCCACGTAATGACCTGACCCCAGGAGACAGACTGCTGAGAGAAGGACCAAAACTGTGGCAGTTTCCCTGCACGGGCAATCTGCACATGAGTGTCCAGACATAGGATTTAGGAGAAGGCTTTGGTAAGCCAGCATTGACTGCATGCAGTCTGGAGTGCAATGAAAAGAGCGGGCTTTTTGTTTCATGAAACACTATTTATTTTATTTTTGAAATTAATCCACTCAAGGCAACAGAAAGAAAAAGATGGCAAGAGTAGTATAAAAATGGAGGTCGAGTTTAATTCAGGGAGCTAATGTTCCAGGGGGCCTGAAGTAGCTTTTCAGGGCTCAGCTTCTTCCCATAGGGGTGATTTTCTGTTCGTCCATGGCCCTGAGGAATCCCTGCCCTGCCCAGGGTACAGTCGAGGGTGTATCATGCACGCTGGAGAACACCACAGCTTCAACTCCACAGAGAAACACTGCAGGGGAGAAATAGTTCTTGAAGTCAAGCATTATAATTTACTAACAGGTTTATTAAAATCTTATTAGAAGATTATTTTTTAAAGTCCGTTTTACACAGCTGTTGTCCTTCTGCTGCTGTCTAATCCTGGAAAATCTCGGTGAATGAGTCATTTGCACTTACTATCTATTACACCCTCTTATTATAAGCCTGAGTGTGTTTGCATTTGCTTCAAATAATATCACTTGAGCCACAATGGTGCCGTAAAATCTCCCACATCTCCCCTTCTGGAGTCTCTTTTGCTGTTGGAACAGAGGTGCCTCACCCAAAGGTTTCGGGGGGTGGTTCTGGTGTGCAGAAGGACTCAAGGGAGCATTTTGTTTGGAAATAACCTATAACTTCATTCCCCCAGTCCTGATATTTAAGAAGAGGCTTTTAATGTGTACCTTTTGTGTTTGGTAGGTCAGAGACACATTGTGGAGGGTCAAGGATCTGCAAAGGACGTTCCTGCTTCCTAAAGACAACCTCAAGCACCGAATATTTGTGCCTCATGACAAGAAGGACAGCTGGCAGTTGTGCATCAGGGATATCTGAGGGCCACATTGGGGTTTTTTGCTTGTTTTTGGTATGTAAAGACTGTTGAGCATTAAATGTGGTCTTTGGGATGGAGCCCTTCATCACTGCCTTGTTTGGCTCCTGGACATCATGCTTCTACTTCCATGACCATTAAAAAGGGGATTAAGGAGAACCCAATACAAGAACATCAATTTCTGGAGCAGTGTTGGTTAGCAGAACCTGCAAGCACTGCCATATAATAAAACATAATATTGATGGGTACAGAGTGTGGTTTGATCACAGCTTTCATTCCCAGCTGTGCCCTCTCCTTTTACCAGTTGTGAGTCTCACCATCACTTTGTGATGCAGCCCCAAAAACGCCCAAACATTCCGTCTTCAACCTCCTCTTACCCACCCAGGAGGACTCAGAGGGGACAGGGACATGGGTGGAAGCTGCCTTGTCATCAGTTGTGCCCTCCCAGATTGTGCAAACCATGTTCTCCTGACATCCCAGAGCGACCCTTTCCTCTGGGTCGTTTAGCCAGAAGTCAAGGGAACAGTATTGCTCCAAATGTAACTACAGGAGGGGAAAAAAAATTCATATTCAAGGTTTAAAATCACTTGCTGCAGGGGATGTTTCCATTGGCAGAGTCGCCAGAACCAGCACAAATGATTCAAAACATTTTGTTAAATGAAGTTCTCAGATGATGTCAGAGCTGAGGCTGCTTCAGCAAAACCAAAAGAGAAGGAAGATTGAAACCAAAAAGAAGAAAAAAAAATATACCATTTGACAGGGAGGGATTAGGAGATTAAAATTATTTTTATAGGCTATCCAAATATTTGAAAATTTGGAAGTTCATGGTTCCAGTGCTTTAGCTCAGCTCTAGAGTCCTGCCAGCCCCTTAGTGCAAGTCACACAAGGCAGCCGGCTGGGCTGGTCTCACTAAACACACAAAGCCTATTTTCTGTTATCCAGCCCTGGCTCCCATTTCCTATAGGCTCACCAACAAATCCCACCACCTTTGCCTGCCTCAGTTTCCCCTTCTGTCAAATACAGAGATTTCTATTCTCTGCTCTAAAGTGCTTTGAGATTTGGCACCGAGAAGAGCCGGGAAGCTTCTCCTCCTGTGTGGGTCCCGCCAAAAGAGCAGACTGATCACCCAAAGACAAATAGCAGCTCTTTGTGTCACTTTTTTTTTTTTGCACCACCCTGTTGGACACAGAAAACCCAGGATGCTGCTGCTGAAATGCTGTTTTCTTTCATGCCTGGCACCTGCCTGCTTCTCCAGGGCCATGCAAAATAATCATGTCTTTGTCACAGCTCGGCTAACCCACTCCATCTTTATTGATTAATAGGTCATAATCCTATTTTAGTGAAAACATAACCATGCCCATGGCCAGAGGATTCAGGTATCACCAACGTGGAGATTACAACTTCTTAGTCTGAGCACAGAGAGTGAGACAGACTTCCAGAACAAGAGCACTTGTTAAGAGGAAAATCAATAGTGAGCTATTTGGGAAGGGAGAGAAACAAATCCCCACCACCACAAATGCATTAAACATAGGCTGCAGTGCTCCAGCTTTGTATAAGCCCAAATTAAACGTGACCATAATAAACTGTTTACTTTCTTTGGGTCTACCCAGTAGAAAGGAGATTCCAGTTTGCTGTAACGCCTGTGACAGTGCAAGTGTTGGGTGTAGTTTGTGGGGATATGGTTGCTGTTAGTAAGTTCTGCTGGAAAATGCTTCAGCATTTTCCCCTCCTTCCTTTGGAATTGTAGCTAATTGTAAAGTGTTGGAGCTGTAGCCTTGATTAGTTACATCCTCACTGAGGGGTTGGTTGCTCAGCAGAGTTTGGAGGTGGGGAGATGGGGTGTCCTGCCTTTTCTCTTCCCTTCCTTTCCCATTTCATGTTGTTAAAATCCCACACTGGGACTGAAGGGATTCATGCCAATCTTAGTGTCTTTGATGCCCTGGCAGTGCTTACCTTCTCATCCCCCACCATTTGCCAGCTTCCCAGGGGCTGCTTGTTATTGCATGAACACCCAGCCTGTAGAATCAGGGAGAGATCAAAATCCTGAGCTTTGCAGGCAGCCCACGATGCAATGAGTGCTGGTTTCACCCCTGGCTTTCAGGCAATGTTGATGTTCTTGAGTTTCCTAGCAAGGGTGCGTTTGAGAACGGGTGACCCCACAGCTTTGCTCCCTCTCTGGAGCCAGAAGGACACAGATTTAACAGTAAATAATGAAAAAGAGCTAGATTTCCTTTGTTATGCAGCTCATTGAATGAGGTTTCCCACATCTGTAGAAGTCACCACATCTTTTATGAGATTTGACTGTCAGCAAGATGTTATGAATCCCAGATGTTAAAATATGGATTTATTTATAACTCAGAGCCTATAATAGAGCACTCAAAAAGATTATATCCAGCCCCCCTCCTCAAAAGATCTTCCTGAAATAAAAGCCTTAGCTTTTATTATTTTTAAATTATTATTGCCATATGATTTATCTTGGGTATTACCTCATTAAATGTCCTGTAATTACTGTGGCTTTAGGGCTGGTGTGCATTTGGCTTCGGGGAGCATTGGGCAAGGAGAGCTCAGCACCAGTTCTCCCCTCCTGAGTGAGATTGTTGCTGCTCAGAGGCTGGAGGGCAGCATGGGCAGAGGGGTGGCACGGGGAAAATCTCAGCCCCAGGAGTTCCTTGGCAAAGCGCAAGGAAGGCACAGCCAGCACCGGGCACCTGCCAGGCTTGGAGCTGGAGGTGTTTGGTATCCATTGCAGCCCCAAGGAAGTGCTCTGGTCAATAAAAAAGCAGTTCCTCACAGCTGGTGGCCATTACGCCGAGCACAGCGTAGGACATGCCACAGCTGCTATTCTGCCGGAAGATGGAAATGTTTTTTGGAACTGCTTTTGGAGCATTTGTTCCATTAATGCTCTCTCCCTCCCTCCCTCCTCCTACCCCTTGCTTTTCAAATCACTGCAAGAAAAACCTGCAAGTGGAAGAGGAGGGGCCCTCCATGGGCACAGGCTACGTGGAGGGCTGGGGTGCAAATATTCCTCTGGATTAATTCTCCAGCAGCACCTCCGGGCCCCGAAGGGAGCTTGCAGTGCTGGGAGCCGTGCGCTTGCACGCAGCAAGGGACACTCTCTGCCATATCTGTCCCACGCTGCAAACAAAGAGGGCAGGTCTGAAGGGAAGTTAAAAAGCCTCATCCTGCACAAGAGGAACAGAAAGTCAGTGATTTTCCCCCAGTTCACACAAGATGCTGGTGGCAGCCTCAGGAATCATGAAACAAGTACTTGAGGCAGTGGTGGCTGAGAGCAGCCCTCCTTCCCATCCTCCCTGCTCCCTCCTTCCCATCCTGCCTGCTCCCTGACACCTCCCCTGCCATGGCAGCCCCAGCTCCCTTCTTGTTCAAGAGCCCAGATTTTGGAAACCTGGTCTTCCATTCCCTTCTCTTTCTTTTTTGAAGCTAGGTCATCTCCTGGGGCCAGTTAGGGGAGTGGATCCAGTTCAGAGATGGCAGAGAGGATCTGGCCAGGTGTGACCATGCCATGAACCCTGTGGGTGCCACCACTGCAGCCTTTAAGGATCAAACCCGTTGTCCACGCTGCAAAGGTGTCCCAGCTCTTAGAGCATGTCCAGCCCCTTGCAGCTTGCAAGTGATGGGCTGGAGCAGGGCTGGTGCCTGGAATCCCAAGGCCTCCAGGCTAAGGGCCAGCTGGACAGGCAGGAAGCACACAGCCCATGAGCCCTGCTGCGCTTAGCTCTGCTCTCGTGCCTCACCAGGTCCATGTTTCACCATAGAGGTGGTTGCTCTCTACAGTCTTTGCTCCTGGGCTGGGGCAGTTCGGTGTTTTAAAGGCAAGGTGGGAAGGAGGATGCCTTGAAATCATACTCGGAGGTGGGCCTGTTGCACTCTGGGATCTATAGAGCTGGAAACCTGAACCTTATCTGCACCACACCAGCGACGAGCTGAGGGAAAGGCAGGAAATTGGCTGTCAGTGCTGACACTACACAAATCTCACGGCGCTGTGAGGAAGAGCAGCAAGTGGGTAACCAGGAGAAAGTACCTGGTCTTGGCACTCCCTGGCTCCTTGGATACGGTACGGAAAGGACCTGAGCTCTGGTGTAAATCAGCACAGCTCCTGAAGAGAAAAATCTTTGCCATGAGTTTACGGGACACTCACCAGCTTGTAAATATTTTTCTGGCGTATCAATTTGTGTGTCATGAGATTTAAAACCTTCATCATCCTAACGTTTCCCATCCTGCAGAGAGCTCTGATCTGAATATGATATGCACTCGAAAAGGTTTGCCAGCAGTGTGATGTTACAAAACTTGTGAAATGCCTCTCTTAACCACAATATTATGCATTTTCCAAGCCACATACCTATCTGTTACAAGGTCTTTCAGATGGAGCTGTAGACAGCCTGTGGGTCATGAGATCCTGACCTTGGTGTGTTTTTACTCCCTTCTTCTCATGAATTAACTCCTGAACTATTGACTCTCTGTTGAATGGATAGCAGAGTTCAGCCACATTTTACATACAGGCTGCTTTTCCATCCTGTATCTCAACAACTGCAAACCCCAAGGACAAGTAAATACTTCAACCTCAGCCATAAAATTGATGTGTTGCAAAATGAACAAAATGGGTTTAGTAACTTACAAGGCAGATACCATCAAGTTCATAATAAGCCAGAACTGTGTTTTCCTGTCCCTCTCCTCAGCAGTGAGGCTGAGAGCTGGGAGCAGATCACCCCTTTGCAGGTACTCAGTTTATGCCTTTTATCTTCTTCACTGAAAGCAAAATCCACCTGTGGTTATGTCAGATCTCAGCCTCGTGACCCCCCCCCCGCCCCCGAAAGGAAAAGATTGACTTAAGAATCACAAAGTGTTCAAGGAAAATCTCCAACTTTTAAGTTCTCTTCTAGCCTTGTGGTTTATGAATCTGCAGACAACTCCCTGGTAGATTAAGGAGCTTTCCTCTGCATTCAGAAAGGCCAAAAATCATCAATAAAATATAAAGTTCCCAAGATCTTGTGAAGCACAAAAAAAAAAGCAGTAAAAGAACAGATATCATCCAAATTGCCAGTACCTTGTTAATACATCAACAACCACACTCTGCAGCTGCACCAGTGAGCAAATGGGCAGGGGAAATGGGGCCACAGCTGCAGGTTGAACCCCTATTTTGTCATTAAATAAGAGGCCCTAAAACCTAACATATGACACAGGTATCATTAGAAGCCATGCAAGCTACTTCTACGTTGCACATCCTACTAGACGGAACCTTTAAAAAGTCAAAAGTTTAAACCTAAAAATAAAAGATTCTGTTTTCTTAGAGGTCAGATGGAAAACATAGCTTAGGGTCTGGTAAAGAAATTCTCTTTATTATCTCAAAGTTTCTTCACTAAGTATTGAAATAGCTTCATGTATTCCCAAGGCTTCCTAGCCAGCCTGGCTCTGAAAAACACCCCTCTGTGCTCCTCTGGCATCAGAGATGAAAAGTTTGAAGCTTTTAATGCTGAGTCTTCATGTCTAACTGAAAATGAAAACACAACATCTGTCTCCCCACTCCAAAATACAATAGAGGCAGTGGTGGCATATTAATAAATTTTCTCAATAAAAAAATACCATGAAGAAATAGTAGGGTGAGCCTCAGGGCAGAATGTTTCCACTGGCTTGACAGGGCAAAGTCGCTGATATGCACCCCCAGATTAAACTGCAAAGGGGAGCAGAGCGGGACTGAACCCCCCTGGTGCAACCCAGGGGAGGTAGGGAGCTGGAGAGATGAGTAGGATGGTTTTGTCTGCCTTCCCAGGTGATCTCCATCAGGTATAAACAGGACAATAACACTTCCCTGTCCCAGACACGGCTTATCAGGAGAGGCTGGCGGTAGAAGCACTCAGGTCACATCCAGGCTGCCTACACGTGTCATCACTGGGGCACCTTCTCTGCAGACATCAAAGGGGCTCCTGCTGCCCCAGGCTGGCAGACTGGTTCCTGCTTCCTCCCAGGCCTCGTGGAGGGAGGTGGTGGCAGCACTTGAATGAGGCTTGGCAGTAGGTGGTCTGAGTGCTCTGGTACCTCCCCAGAGCCTGGGCACGGGATCAAACACCCTGCCAGGAGCACCAAGAAGTTGCTCGTTCCCTGGCATCGCTTTTGGCCCGTGCTCAGGCTCCCATGTGGGCACAGTTCAGGGCATTGCAAGGGCCAGGGGGTGTGACCTCATAGGCAAGACCACTCTGTGGGATGTTCTGAAGGGTCAGGGAGGAGGTAACTCTGTGGATATGAGCCATGTTCTTGTATTTATCTCTAGGTCCAGGTGGGTCTGGGTCAATCTGGCCCTGCTTGGTTTGCTGCTGTAGCCACAGCCAAACCCTCTGACTGGAGTTAAAGATGGCCCCCAAAGGCCAAAAAACCCATATTAAAAGGAAAATAAGTAGCTAAATTAGCATCACATTTAGGCAAACATCAGTTCAGCTGTGGCTCCTAATGCCTGAAGCCTTCCTTGAGCTATGGCCAGTCACAATGAACTCCCTTCCCCCACTAACAATCCTTAAAAACTGATGCCTTGGTTCCTTATAAAACATCAAAGTAAGGAAATAAAAAGGAGAGAGGAATGGGGGAGGTTAATATTTCCCCAGGTTTTCTCAGCCAGCCCGTGTGTCTCTGAGCGGAGATCAAGGCTCTGTGTGTTTGGGATGTCAGACACTTGCCTGGGATTTCAGCCTGCCCCAGCCACAGATGTTCTGTGTGCTCAGCCCATCCATACAGAGCATTTTCAGCAGTCTGACAAGCCCGGGATATTCATGTGCTGCATAATTTTTTCCCAGGAAATCCTATGAGAATCCTACAAAGCGGGAATAATAAAATATACATGATACCTCAGTGTTCACTGAACGAATTAGCCTTTGCTGCACTTCACCTCACTTCTTGCTCTCCCTCTGTCCTGGCTGGAAGCTCCTTAGGACAGAGTGTGCTCCTGAGTCCCTAATGTTTGAAGGGTGCTCTGGAAGTCCCAACCTGTGGGTATGTCTTGGTTGTCACATGACTCCACTGAAGATGGCTGGGCTCTCTGTAGAAGGATTGGAGATTTAATTTAAGCAAAATGGCAAAATGTGGCTCCTGCGCTTCCAGGTTGGATTTTGCACTTCAATTTCTGTAAGGGCAAAGGATGCAAGGAAAAAGGGAGAAGGAACATAAATGGAAGAACATCAGGGAGGACACGCTGCATGAGAAGCATCTGGATTCATCTTGAAGGGTTGTTTTGGAGGTTATTTTTTGTGTTTTAAGGAGCCTTGACATTGAAAATGCCCTCTCAGAAGGACAATAGAAGGTTTTAACATATACAAGGCTCGCTGAGATTGCAAAGCAAATAAGTGTCCTCCCCAGCAACAGAAGAAGAAATTAACACTAAGAAAGTAGGTTTAGATTGGCTATTTGGAATAAATTTTGCCCTGTGAAGGTGGTAAGGCCCTGGCACAGGTTGCCCAGAGAAGCTGTGGCTGCCCCATCTCTGGAAGTGTCCAAGGCCAGGTTGGATGGGGCTTGGAGCAACCTGGGATAGTGGAAGGTGTCCCTGCCTGATCTTTAAAGTCTCTTCCAACCCAAACCATTCTATGATTCTATTATAAGTCTCTCATAAGATGTTTCCAGACTTTGTTTTAACATTTTTAATTGCATCATTTGCCAGTAATGAGTCACCTATTTAATAAAATTAGTTTAACCAGTAAATATAAATGTCTAATTTTTCTACCATTCAGCTGAACTTCACTCCAAAAACATCTGAGCTGGTGCTGCAATAGGTTCCCCACCATCTTTGCATCCTGGGATGCTCTGGTGACACAGAGAATTTCCCTTTTCTTCTGCAGCAAAGCAGCTTTCTTGGAATCACTGCTGAGAATGGGAAAAGATTTTATATGGATATCACGTGCAAGCTACCCAGACCCTGCTTACCTAATCAAAGCCAAGCATCTTATATTCAAATCTTGTTTGGGAGTGACTGAAGAGGCTGGGAAGGCCACTCTCGATGTCCACTGTCAAATATCCACTGTCCTTGCTCTGAGCCCAGCTGGCTGGAAAACTCCAGGGCTCTTGAGGCAGTGCTGTCAATGTGCTGTGACAGAAAAATAGGTCAGAGTCGTCATGTTGTGGTCTGATTCCCAGTGTGTAGCCAAAGGCAGTTCTGTGACTGAGTCTTTAAATATGGGGGAAAAAATAGAGATGAACCTTAGGGATGCTGCAATAAACACAGTAACATTTTGGCAGCACAGGAGTCCTTTGGTCACGGGGCCTCCTGGAAACAGCCAAACATCCCAGGAATGGCTGTGGGGAAGTGCCTGGAGCATTTTAGCCAAGACGAAGCTCTTGGACACGAAGGAGAGCTCTTCAAAGGCACAAAAGGAAACCTAACTCCTCTTGAATTTCATGCTTTGGAAAATCTACCTAGCCGTAGTATTTTTTGCTTGACAGGCAAACTTAGGCTCAGGTTTCTCCTTTTTAAAATAAGCTTGACAAACTAATTAATTTAAAAAATCCAGCTATCATGTTCTGCTCTTGCATGTGACACAATAACCATTAAGGCACTAGGAGAAAAATTTATCTGGGCTCAGAGGGAGGAAGTTCCAGGTTGTACCTGGTTTACATTAAATAGTAGGTCAACCTGGTAAAGCATAAAGTTAAGCACACAAGTAAGTCTCACCAGGACTAGAGAAAACATTAATGTGGTTAAATACATCATTAAGTGATGACTCAGAAGAGCCAGACTAGAGGACACCGCAGAAATACTCCAGATTTATTTCCTCTATTCTTCCATCTGGATGAACACATCCAAGGGTTCAGGCACACCACAGAATCCAGGTAAATCCTGCAGAACCTGAAAGGCAGAATGACAAAACACAGTGGAGACAATGTCCATGACCTGGCAGATAAAGACTGACCTGCAGAAGAACTGATTTAGCTGTGAATTTTCCACCAAGTGAGCTCTTTGATCTTGGTTTTCCATCCCAGGTCTAAGAGGCAGAGTAGGTTACTTCATGGTCCTTTAGGTATCTCCTGGATTCTGGGCGCATACAAACCTAATAGACTTGCATTTTATTTAGGTTTATTCATTGTAAGGCCCAGAGGAAATAATTATTGGGTTTATCACTTAAATGTATATAATTTAGGGAAAAAAGAAAAACAAGCCATTAAAAAAAAAATTCTGTAGATGGAAAATCAAATACAAACCTTAGAAATTGGTTCCTGGGGTTGACAGTTCTTGTTGTTGGCAAAATAAATAAATAAATAAATAAATATTGTTTCTAAGACAAATTTATCCATCTCAATTTTTTTGATGTCCAATCTTATTATGCCCATGTCAGGTAAGCAGAATATCCTTCTGTCATCTTTTGATGCCTTACCAGAGTCACCCCTAAGCTATTTCCTTGCTCTTCTATACATCTTGAGGGTCCTTTAAGCCTTCCAGTGCAAGCCATATATATTTAAATCCTTTCACCAGTCCTATGACTCTCTCCAATTTACGAACATTTCTTCAATTTGCCTAAACCCCTGGAAGGTATTCTCCAAAATTTTTGCTTCCTGGGACGCTGTGCTTCACAGTAAATGTGAAAGAAAATCTTCATTCCTCAAGAGATAAACGTACAATATAAATTAAATATTGATTGCCTGTGATGAGCACAGCAACCAATCAAGGGTCCCACTACCCCAATCTCTTCTTTCTTTGGCAGTTCCCAGATTTCCCCATCGCTTGCAGACAGTAGTAACATTTTTTCTGCAGAGTATCAGTAAAAGAGGTAGAAGTATAAGGCCAAAACAGCTCTGCAAAGCACCACTAGAAGCACAGGAGCTCAATGAACTGTCTCCTGTTGCAATTAGAGTTTGAGATCTATCAAATGTCCAGTTCTTAACAGATTTTACGTATGCCAAGTGGATTTAATCAGCTTAAAATACCTTGTGCTACTGATACCTTTATAAAGTGCCAACTCTATTAGCACTGTTGTCCCTATCAACAGGGAAAAGGTAAGTTTACTTTGACAGGATCTCCTTTCCATGAACCGGTGCTGATTGGTATTGACTACATTAGTGTCTTTATTAATCTGGTACATTTGAACTGATGTACTTATCAGCGGTTTATTATTGTGCTAGAATTGATACAGTCTCCAATTGTAACTCGCAGACACTCTGGAAATAATGAAATCCAATACCAACAGCCCTCGGGCAGCTTGGTGAAAATCCTGGGGTTCAAGTTATCCATTTAGCTTGAGTCACTTGCTCCTTAATGACCACAACAAGTATTGGTGGAGCGGAGGTATTTAATTTTCAACACACAATAAGACTCTGTCACTGGGCTGTTTCACCAGTACAGCACAGAGGTTCTCACTGAACAATTCTTCCTTCTGTCCTTTTGCCTCCTTTACCAATATCCTACAATTTCTGACTCCCTCTTTTTACTTACTGTTAAAATAAGCTTTTCTTTCCTCTGAAAGTGCCAAGTTTGACTCTGTGAGTGGGCACACAGACATTACCCTATAGGTAGTGCATAAGCATTGGATTTTGGGACAAAGGCAAAATATGCTTCACTGAATTTGTAACTATCAGCCACATTTTTCCTTAAATTCCTTTTTTTAACTTTTTTTGGCTTGAAAATGATATCAGTCTTAAGAATCTGGCCATTTTTAGCAGCTCATCATGCGTGCAGTGTGCCCAGGTGTGTGTGTGTACGTGAATGTAGATTTTCTCCTCAGTCTGCTGCTTTTTGTGTGCACATCAGAAAATCTGCATGCTCCCAGTTCAATCCCTGCTTCTGTTTAATTCAGGCAGTAAAGGAGTAGCTGGAGATGTCCTAGGAAGATAAAGGAGCTGGGTTCAGGAGCTGTAAAAGCCAAACATCTGCTGGAAAGCAGGACACTTCTCCCATGGCAGAAGCTGGTGCTGGATACCTGCCAGCTTCTCCTGCTTTCCCACACCAGGATTTTTTCAGCTGTCCCTGCAGCAGCAGCAGCAGCAACTTTAACTTGCAGAAGAGAACAAGGACTCAGAGGTGTCTCAGAGAGGTATTTCCCCCCCCATTCCCATGTGCTGCTGGGAACTTCTTAAAACTTTTTAGAGCAACTTTGATGTTAGAGTTGATATTCCTATAAATATAAATTCCTGCATATATTCCTCTTTTCCTTGCCTGACGAATAAAATACTTGTCCCCTGACTGGGAAAGCATCTTACTTCCACGGAGGAGGAGCTTCAGAAGTAGACCAGGTTAATTACAGGTGTGGCCTGAAGGTTCGAGGTTCAACAGTCAGTGTAAAGGAACATCCTTCCTTTGGAAAAATCAGTGCTGGGCTGGCCAGCGTTGGAATAAAGGCCTCATCTATGCAACATACCCGAAGATAACCACCCACTGGGGCTGGTGGGATCCCCCTCCAGGCAGCACCTGTGGCTGACCTACAGTTAGTGCAACAATACATTTAAATGAAGTGGTTATATTTAGATTTAAATGAAATGGCTATATTTAGACTTTTTTTTTGTCTGTGAGCTGAATCTCATCCTACCATGCCTTATTCCAAGCCCCAGTTTATCCCTGAATTATCGCATCTACACCCTGTTATTCTGAGTACAGCCCTTCAAAGACCTCTGCTAACCAAAGGTGTCTCACCACCACCCTGGTGTCCTCTCCCCTCCTCATGCTTTCCATGGGTTCCCAATTCCTGTTTGTTTTGGAAAAAATCCACATTTCTCAGGTGTCCCAGACCAGCCCTGTGATTTCAGCTGGACTTGGATCCCACCTCATCTGTACAGGACACCAAAGCTGGCACTGCTTGAGCTTCACCAAATACCCTGGCCTTAGAGGACTCGAAGCATCGATATTTGACGCAATGTGGGGGGACAGCCCTGATTCATGATGACACTCAGTGAGTGTCCCGAGAGCTTTCCTAAGCCATTGGGTGTCATCCGTAACGTCAACAAGGAAAAGGTCAGCACATTTTGTGGGCAGATCTCTGACCTCCTGGGCAGCTCATGATTTCCCAATGCTCCTGTGCTGCGACAACAGTGATACATTAACTTGATAAGCTTGTGCAGGTTTGGCCTGAGGAATCTCTCCAGCTGTTTGTCTTCTGCCATTCCTTTTCTTGTGAGACCTGGGAAGAAACTGAGTTTTCAGAGAATTCTATTGTTACTGTAAAACATAATTTGCTCTGCTGCAGAGCAAGCCAGGCAAAGTGAGCTGTGACTCTTTTCCTTCCTTGCTGGCTGCCTATCTGGCATCACTTTCCCTCATAAGCTGGGCTCTTAAGTGGAGACAGTGCATCCAAGGTAAGGATATTACCTCAAACCTCCTCTCTATAAATAGGCCTGGCTGCCGCCCCGAGGTTGCTTGTTCTGCTGTCAGAATATGGCTAAATGGCCACTTACGAATTCCAACATGTGCTTGATGTGGAGATTACAGCTGCTATCCAAAACAAAGGAGCTTTCTCTCTCACACCGTGCTGCTCCCTTTATGAGGCAGTTTGGAAAACTCCCGTCTCTTGAGAGGGCTTCATCCATTGCCCTGGTGCTTCTTTTGTGTGAGGACAACACAGCTTCCTCCAGACCTAAATGAAAACAGGACCCTCGAGTGTCTGTCAGAATATGTTTGGTGCCCTGAAAATCACAGGGAAGGGAAGGAAAGGTCTGATCCCTGGGGGTTCATCTATGAAGCAAAACGAAAAGATGCAGAGTTATGTCAGCACAGCACAGGATGGTGAGTGCAGGGATGCCAACCTGGAATGGCCTCGGTGCAAGAATGTGGCATTGCCTCTGTACCCCCCAGGAGCCAAAGGAAAGATGCTTGGCTTGGGCTCAGGACTGTGCTGATGTACCAGTGGTGGTAGTGAGGATGTCTGTGAGTTGTGATTAGCTGAAGGTAGTTAATGAATATTGGTTGGTACAAAAAGGTGAGGTTTTGCAAAGAAAATCATATGTTCAGTGCCCCTGCACAGCTGCATTGTCTCACAGGCGTTTTAACTGAGCCAAAGAAAGCTCTGTTTTTCTTGTGCTTTGTCCTTACACTGTTTTTTCCTGCTTGAGGCATTTTTCAAAGGAAGTGGGAATGGCTGTGCACTCTTGATGGATGTGGGAACTGGGAGATCAGGTGAAGGGGTGTTTCCTTTTGTCCCCCAGCAAGTCCAGGCAGGATTTGAAGCAGGCTGCCCCACCACACATCCTCTGATAGAGGAGAGCTTCCCTCACACTGAGACATCATGGCAAAGCCTAAGCATGGCACAGCAGCAGCTCCTAAACACTTGGAAAGCCTTGTCCTTGCTGCTGTGGTGGGGCTGAAGCATGGCTAATGTGGGAACAACTTCCCTTTGGGTTCTGGCAATGGAATTTGGGCGTGATTTATTCACTTCTGCTGGGTTGGCATCTCCAGCTGCCGTGGCGACTCTACAAAAAAATATAATTAACTTTCTCCATGGCAGCCCCAAGGCAGATGGCCATCATGGGCCTGGCAACAGCAAGCCAGATGGCACGGGGAAGGCAGTGGCTGAGGGGTGGCCGTGCTTCCCCACCCACCAGCTTTGCCATGGGAGCTGGGTATATTCCGTGGGTGGCCAGTATTTATATTTGCTTGTAAATTACGGCCCTCAAAATGCTAAATGAGTCTGGCTGCAGCCTCAGAGCACATCCTGGCTCCTGTGACCACAGGTCTGAGTTGTGCAAGCAGAGCCACGCTCACCTCCCTGTACAAAAGAGTCCTTTGTGCATGTTCTCCTGCTCCTCAGGCGTGTGCTCTTTGGCTACTCCGCTGTCCCGTTGCCCCCAGCCGTGCCAGTGCTTGTGACTCAGCTGGACTCAGCCACCTAGAGCTCTTAGCTATCAATCAAGACACCTACCACTTGTCTCCTGCCATCTGCTCTCCTCCCTTCTGACATCTCCAGAGCTTTGCTCCTCACCCACATGCCATTTGGTTCCACGTCTCGTGGAAAGCATCACCCGGGCAATGCTTCCCTGCTCTCACCACCGCAGTTCCTCGCTCTGGTAGGAGGAAAGCGTGGCTCTTGGTGATGGGAATGCTGATGGTCTGCTTGTGTTTCAGCCTCCACTGTCAAGTCAACACCAGCAGCAGTCAACACCTCTTTCCACCTACAGCATCCTAAGGCAGGGTGCACAGCCTGAGTCACTAAGCAAGGTTTGCTGGCATTTCAGGGAGGGAGGACTCATCGTTCGGGCTCTGCTGATATTGCCTTCAGCACTCAGCCTGGCATGCTCCCATGTCCTCGATTCCCCCACTGGATGTGGCTGTATCAGTGCCTCAACCTCGCCACACGACATGAGAGGGAAACCTCAGCTCCTGCCTGCGACCGTGCGCTCGGCTCCCTTCCCGCTGCGCTCGTGTCCCAGCCAGGGTGACAAGCAGCTTCGATTTACTGGCTCCCAGGGAGCTTCATTTTGAATGTTTCATGCAGCCAGGGCAGGGCTGTGGTCCTGGGGGCCGTGGCATCTCCTCCATCCCGAACACATCTGTAGGTGTGGGAAGGCTGCGCAGGGCATGTCCTTGGTGTGAATAAACATCCAAAGGGATGTACTTTGCCACTTGTCTCGCACTAATGCAGCTCTTGTTAGCTGATGATTTTTGATGGAGATGTGTGTGCACTAATGGGAGATTGCCAGGCTAGAAGTAATTAAAAAAAAAGTTCCTTTCAGCATGTTATAATCATCCTGAATTATTAAACAGGACAGAATTTTTAAAGTCTAATTCACTTTTCCATTATTTATGCTGTCTGCTTCAGTTTTATTCTGTCTTTTGAGAGTTATGAATCCACCAGAAAGTTTCACTTTCGAGTTGTGATGCTGTCAGTGTTGGAGGCTGCCAAGACTCTAGCACTGCTCATCTAAAAACCCCGTATGAGGGCTGCATCCTTCCCCATTTCCATGAGCAGCACTTAAATTTCAGGCCCTTTTTAGCACTGCACCTACAACGGAGGAATTTTTCCAGTTGCAGAAAGAGGCCACTGAGGATCAGAGAAAAAAATCAGCACATCAAAGGTGCAGGGCAGAGAGCACACACGGGCAGATCTGTCCTGCAGTAGGTATGTGATCAAACAGATAAGCGTCCGTGCCTTCAACCAGCGCTGTCTTCCAGCCCCTGCTAATACATCCCAGCTCTAGCTGCAGCCTCTGCTTCTTAAATGCTCTGAAACAAAAGGGTTTTAAACCTTAATTTACTGTTTCTTTTTTTGACGTATTTCTAAATCGGTTCAATATGGTCTCGAACCGCTAAAGTGAAGTGTTTGACTTGCTTCCAAATCGGAGCGTTCATAAAAAAAAAAAAAGGGAAAGGGGAGGGTCGGGGGGAGAAGAAAATGCAAGGAAAAGAGAAGTGCTCTGGTAGTTTAAATCAGTCAGCCCTGCACAGTGATTTAAAACCAGTGGAGCACTTCAAGTTTTCATAAGCACTTAGCTTTGGAAGCAGTCCGAGCCCTGAACACGTGCGTTTGCGGAATCATTTACCATTATTAGAGAGTTTGAATGGTGCTTGAGCTCTCCCTCTGCCCCGATAAGCACTCCGGCTGCCTGTGATTAGTAGGGTGGTTTCAAGCTTGTGCACAGTTGAGGGTGATTATTTTCAAGCGTGCCATCGCCTGTCCCTATCTCCAAAGATCTGAGATCTTCCAAATTCAATAATTCCTTCAGCTCATCTGAATGGAAATTACTAACAAGACGTGGTTCCCTCAGTGCAATTTTACAGCGTGTGTCACGGAGAATAACAAATGTTTGCAGCCAGGGCAGATGGAGCAATAACGTGCATGCCGCAGAGCACTCCTGCGCTGGGTCAGACCTGTTATTAAGATATGTGATTGTGGGGACTCTGGGCTCCAGCCACGGGCTGGGAAATTCTGGTTTTGGATGCCCCAGTGCTTACTTTGAGCTGGAAAGGGCAGAAGGACAGTGCTTGATATTCCCATGTGTTTTATAGCATTGTGTTGTGCTGCACTGATGGACGATACCTGGCTAAGCCAAGCCCAGGGTTTTGCACCAGCACAGAGGAAGTCAAGGAGGTTGTCAGATGAAGCTGTGCAAAGAGCTGATCTTTCAGGTTTGCTGGCTGACCCAAGCAAGTTAAAAAAAAAAAAAAAAGTAAAAAATTGTATGAATTCAGGTTGACTAAAGATGGAAATGTTTTGCTTTTCTGAGCTAAGGAAAAATCTGAGAGAAACAACCCTATTTCTTGTTTTTCACTTGTTAAGCTTTTTGGTTGTTAACTGCTCGCAAATTTTGCAAGAAAGTTCTGTTGCAATAAGAAAAATGGAATTGCTTCGACTTGAAGTCATCCCAGCAATTTCCCTCAGGTCTTTTGGCGAGGTGATAAAAAACAACAAAAAAAATGCAAACCCAAATTCCTACTTTTCCATGGAAATTTTTGACTAGCAGCAAGACCGCATGGTCCAGTGTAAAAAAGACAGGAAATGTCCGAATTTGTGCATGAAGCAATCTGGGTCAGTGACGCTGCTGTGCAGCCCAGCTCCCGGTGAGGGCTTTGCCAGAGCCCAGAGCTCTGCTGCTGCTGGCGGGGAAGACGCCAGGAGTTTGAACTTTCGAGAGGGTCCCTAGATTCCTCCGTGTGGAAAATCAGAACAATCTGCTGGCAAAGAGGTCAAACTGGAGGCATAAGAAAGATAATCCCACCCCTACCTCCTCCCGGACGTGCAGCCAGTGGTCTCCAGTGCCCTGGCCCAATCCAGAGCTCCCCTAGCCCATCTCAGGACACCAGGAGCTGGCTTGGCTCTAAAAAGGAAAAAGAGAGGGGGTTCTCCCGGGCAGACAAAGGATGGGAGTGATGCTCTCGCTGCCTCTGGGACCACCAAGTGCCCCGTGCAAGGGGCTATTCTCTGTGCTATCCAAGCAGGGTTTGAGTGCTGTGAGGATCAGGCTGGAGTCCCCAGCCCGCCCTGGCTCTTGGCCAGGCATCATTTCGTGATGGCTCCACTCTTTGATGACTGGTTTGCAAAAGAAGGGTTAGAGGAGGAGCAGGTGTTTGGATGTCCCTGCTCCCCTGGAGGCTGCAGTCCCAGCTGACCCCACTTGTCCAAGGCTCAGCCTTGGGCTTTTGTGTCCAACCCACTGCTCTGTAGAAACAGGTGCCTCCAAAGGATGGTCCTAGACCCCTGTTTTCTGGTGAAATTACTGTCTCTGTTGCCCATTAATATTCAGATACCTGAATTTCAATCATTCCTTCAAAATACTTGCATGAAAAACTTTCAGGTTTTTTTGTTTTTTTGTTTTGGTTTTGTTTGTTTGTTTTCTGTTCTGGTTTGATTTGTGGTTTTTTTTTTTTTTTTTTTTTTGGCAGGAGCAAATTCAGAAAATATTTTTGAGAGGAATGCCCAAGGAAAACCTCAAAACCATTGATTTTACACATCCAAGATTTTGGTGTCCCCAAGAAATGCATGGCAGAAGGTCCCCCATACCTTTGTGAGAAAATAAAACAATTTTGGGCCAGAACTAGGAAGCATTTCTTGAAAGGAGAGAGTCATATATTTACAAACTGCCCTGATATTCTATAAATCACTGAGAAATCGGAACTGAAGAGAGTTAACGTTTTTTGGAAATACAAGAAAGAGATTGAAAGATCAAGACAGATCCGTGATAAAGGGTGACAACCCTTGGGTAGCTGTGCTGATGTCTTTAATTACAGGAGTGCAGGAGGGAGTGAGAGCTGAGGTTCCTGTGCTGACCACTGGCTGCCAGGATGATGCTGTTCCAGCCGTTTCCCACCTCTGTGCCTCAGTTTCCCCTTCTTCAAGTTGGAGGCTGGGATTCAATCCTGCCCTGCAGAAGTTTCGAGCTGTGCTTGCACCTTCCTGTAAGTTCTAAGAAGTTTGTGGGATTGTGGGGTTTTTTACCCTCCTAGATGACTGGGTCTCTTTTGTCTCATTTTACAATCCTAATGGAAGGGAAAAATACACCTGAATTTGCCCTGTTCTGGAAGGGGAAAGTCGTTCTCATTATTAAGCTGTTATTTTTACGAAGCTGTACCATTACAGGCCCTCAATACTTATGTTATAGTCATCAAAACCCAGGATGAGATCCCATAAACCATTCTTTATAGTAACCAGATGGTCATCAAGGCTGCAAAGGTACCTGACAGTGCCTATTACAGGGGAACACCTGCCCGAACCTTAACCACCTCTGTGCCAGCCCTGCCAGTGGGGTCACCTCTCCTGCAAGAGCTGGGGAGTTATTTGGGGGGATATTGTCACAATCCCCCTCCCCACACCCATTAACCAAAGCTGTCCTGTCACAAGGCCCTGACTCCTCCCCTTTTATTTTTAACCCCTTCATTGGGCATAATGTGAGCAGGTGAAACAGCTGCTCCAGCCTTCCTGCACCTATAGAAAACTTGGTTGACTTTTTCTTGTCTTTCTGCTTTGTTTCTGGGAAATGCCACAGGGAGGGCTCTTTGGCAGGACCCCAGCTCACTGTGGGCAGGGCTGTGGGCTCACATCACCTCTGAGACCCTCTCTGCTGGCAGAAGATGCCAGGTCCCACCAGCCTTCCCCATGACACTGAGTGCAGCCCCTCTCGGAGTCCACTTTCCTCTCATTGTGGGGCTGTTGGCTCACCTGTGATACCCAAAATGAGCTTGTGTGAGTATTAGGACAGTGCTAACTCGTGTCACCACACCCAGGAGCAGTCAGCAAGCAGTCCCTGGGTCAGGTTGGCCGGCTGATGGCAGGAGGATGTTCAGAGAGGGTGTTGAGCAGAGGATATCCCATGAAAAGCGTAACCCATCCAGGCATGCCAGTGCACTGACAGCCTCTGGGTGACTAATAATTCCTAATAGCACCAGGCTCACAGCTCCTGGTGTGGCAGGGAGGTGCTGTTACTGAAAGGCTCGTTTCATCTCTCCTAAAAATCAGAGGTGGGCAGGTTTTGCCATCTAAACCAGTAATTAAACAGAACCAGTAAAAAAGCAATAAATTGAAGCCCTATAAGGAAATACACATTATTGGTTTTGCAAAGCTGTTTCAAACCTGTTTTGATCCATGTGTATCCCAGCCTCCTTACAACATCCTGCAGCAGCCAAACGCTTGATTAAAATAATACTGTTCAAATCCACTCTTTCAGAAGAGACAACAACTCCTGAGAAACGATGGCATTTTATTTCATATTATTTATTTTTGCTCAAAATGAGCTTTTATAACCTGTGAAAGCAACGTCCCCCAACCACAGCATTAAACACTGTGGCTTCTGAGCAAGGGGGAAGCACTGGGGCTCTTGCAGCGCCCTTCTTCTCTACCAGCCTGATATAACCTTCATCGATGTGCTGCTGTTCTGCATTGCCCAATTACCCTTGAAAAATTTTAAAAAGTGAGAAAAGGAAAAAAAAAAGTGAGGGAAAAAAGAAGCCCTTACTCATGGGTTCTTTCCTCAGAAAGCCACACCACGCTCAGTTTCCCAGAGGATGAGTCACTCGCTGACATCCGGCATCCTGCCTCTCACCCCGAGCCCAGGGCAGCACGGAGAAAGGGCGAGAGAATTTTCAGAGTTTCTTTTGTAACCTCACCTCGCTGTGCTGGCGATGGCTGGGGGTGTGGGGATGCCGTGGTGGAGGGGGAAGTGCAGCCCATCCCTCCCCCAGCACCTTCCCGATGGGATCACCCCTCTGAATAATAAACATGAGCAAGCAGGTTTTTTGCCCTAAAGCAACATGTGTGCTATAATCCTAAAAAACGGCATAAAATGGCTTGGGAGATTCCTGTAACAAGTAGATATCTCTGCTTTCTGCAGTTTTTAAATCGTGTAGGTGTCTATTTTCATTATTTGGTTACAGATATGCACTACTGATTTCTTCGGTCTGAATGCTCAAGAGTGACTTTCTAGCCTCAATTTTTTGGTGTCTGGTGAGTATTGACGATGCCAGTGGTGGAGTGACCATCCCTGGAGAGATTTAAAGGACGTGTAGATGTGGCACTCAGGGACAGGGTTTGGTGGTGGCTTTGGCAATGCTGGGGGAATGGCTGGACTCAAAGATCTCAGAGACCTTTTCCAACCTTAGTCATTCTGTGATTCTGTCTGTCCTCTAAAAATCATGGGTTATGTTTGAAAAGTGCGGTCAAGAGTGATTGGAGTGGGTCTGATTATTCATCTTTGTGGACATTTTTGAAGGTACTTTGGTTGCCATAAATTGCAATAATTTCAAGGTTGCCTGTCCATGCCCTGCCTTTCCAACCTCTTACCTCTCCATGCCCTGCCTTGTGCCTCCATCCTTTCCTTCTCCATCCTCTGCCTCTCCATGCTCAGCCCCGCAACACAACTTCCTTTACCCACGTCCTTTCCACCAGTGACACTTTCAGCCCACCAGCTGCCTCTCAGAAATGCTCTTTAATGTCTTTAATCCACCACGGAAGGATGACTTTGCATCTGTCCACCAGCATCTCCACTTCTATTTTAAACTGGGCTTCCAGGCACTTCCTGAAAATAGTTGATGGCTCATGTCCCTTCCTGAGCAATCAAGTGCTGTGAGCTATCTGGATTGGAAAGTTCTGATATCCAGAAACAAGGAACAGTGGAAAGTGTTGCTTTCCAGGCTATTTCAGCGTGATATCAAAACATGATGGAAAAACAGATGATTAGGTGCTGCCAGTGCTTTTGAGCTTAGGGCTGGTACCTATAAATAGAAACACCCAAAATTATTCTTAGAAATTGAGTCACTAGTTTTTAATATTTCTAGTAAGTCAGTGGGAGTTGTGCTTCTTAGGACAGAGGCAAAAAGTGTGTAAGCCCACACAAAAATCAGCTTCTAAAAGCAATTTCTGGCCCTTTTGCTCTTGAGCAACGTTTTCCCAAACGGGAAGATTTGTTTGACAGTGAGATAACTCACCCAAATCAGCTGTACACAGCCCTTTTTAGCCATAAAGGCACAAATTCAGGGCCTTCCCCACAATCTCTGGCTGCTCCTTTTTGCAGTTCCCAAGCTTTTCTGTTGGGTTTTTTGTCTCCAGGGACACCTCAGCCTTGGTGAAAGCACTGGCCAGGGTGGGGTGAGGGGGTGGAGGAGGAGGAGGTGGGCTGTGAAGCCTTGGGATTAGGGTCCAGGTGTGTTGCAAAGGGAAATGTGGTGGCATCTCGTTGTGCAGCGTTTAGAACCATGTATGGGACAAGTGTGGGTGTTCCAACACTTTATTAGGGAAAGGTTCTTCACCCAGAGGGTGGCTGGGCACTGAAAGAGGCTCCCCAGGGCAGTGGTCACAGCACCAAGCCTGACAGACCTCAAGAATTGTTTGGAAAATGCTCTCAGGCACATGGTGTGACTCTTGGAGGTGTCATGTGCAGGGCCTTGTGGGTCCCTTCCAGCCCAGGATATCTTTTGGACAGCAACATTTTCTGTTGTCCATCCGTGGGTGTGTGTCAGCACAACTGCAGAGCCAGGGGGGGATTTTTACCTTGTTTCCTGCCTTTTCCTCCTTGGCTGCAGCCACACACGTTCAAATCGTGTCTCCTTCATGCCGAGAGGGAAGCAGGGAATTCCCTGCCACTCTTGCAGTGCTGACTGCTGCATCTGGTCTGCAAGAGTCACTCTATTCACACAGGCAGGAAGAGGATGAGTAACAGAGCCCCAGAAGTTCTTCCTCTCACAGATTTATGGTCCTTTCCCTGCGTGAGGGCTAAGTTCTTTCCCTGAGCAAAATTCCTAAATCAATGGCGTGATTAATAGCTGAGAAACATTTTTCCCACCAAGTCTGGAAGGACTTTTCACACGTAATTAGCTAAAAGAGCCAGAGAAGACATACAGATTTTTAAGTTGTATATTATTATTTCAAATTGTATAAAGTAATCACTTTCAAGGGCCAGATGAATAGAACAACCTTCTTGGGTGTTCAGTCACATGAAGGAGAGCAAAATACAAAAATAAAGGTCTGAGATACTCCGTAAGTCAGAGCCCTTAATTCACTGCATGCCAAGATATGTGACTAATGACCATCTCAAATTGCATAAAGACCTGAACTAGTAGAGGTCACCTTAATTTCCTCCACCTTAACTTGTGCATCTCTGATAAGCAGTGTGTGTGCATTAGAAGATGGGAATAAGCTAAACCAGAACATTCCTCATCTGAGTTACACACAGGATGGGGGAACGTGGGGGGAATCTCTCAGAAATTAGTGTGTCTGTAGTGTGTTTCCCAGAGTGACTCCTGTTCAGACAAGCATAACATTTGCAATTTCCCTGTAACATTTTTCAGTGGGTTAGGGTTTCTTTTGTTAAAAAAACCCCAGCAAAATTACCACTAATCTATTCAGAATACAAGGCTGGGTCAAGATTGGATTTTAGAAAGTCTGATGCTACATGAAATTTCAGGTTCATTTGTAGTGACACCGCATTGTGTTAGAGGATGCAGGACACAGAGATAAGACAGACTGTCTGCCTTTGCAGGAGAAAATACACACCACATCTGAGGTCTCTGTGCAACTGAAATACAGATCATCACCAGGGGAGAAGAGCAGGAGGTGGAAATTGTGGTGGATGCATTTTAGTGGATTTCAAAGCAGTGCATGGGTGAAAACTGGATTTTTTGTCAGAAATGCCCAGGTGTGGTCAGGGTATTGACAGCTCCAGGGGCCAGTTGGGAACAGTGATTTATCTTTCAGCTAAACCAGACCTGCTCCTCCTTGCAATTCCTGACCACTCCAAGAGATTCACAGGAGTACTTGGCCAAAAAGAGATGTTTTCCTGCTGGCAAACAGGAGGTTACTCCCTTTGAAGCTTGGGGAGCAGAGGAATTAATCCTTTGGTAGAGATCCATCTGGCCTTAGCTCCATGTCCTCACCTTCCCTATGGCCATGGTTGTCTAACAGGAGAAGGAAATGACCTCAAGTTGTACCAGGGGAGGTTTAGACTGGATATAGGAAAAAATTCTTCACTGAAAGTGTTGTCAGGTATCATAAGGGGCTGCCCAGGACAGTGGTGAAGTCACCATCCCCGAAGGTACATAAAAGATGTGCAGCTGTGGTGCTGAGGGACAGGGTTTAGTGGTGGACTTGGCACTGCTGGAACTGATGATCTTAAAGGTCTTTTCCAACCTAAACAACTGTGTGGTTTCATGATTCTGTAATTTAGGAGGTCTGTCCTTCCCCTAGTGCCCAAAGTGTGGTGAGCAGACAATCTGTGATCCCCACTCAGCTGGACACCAGGATCAGGGAGGGGAGTATCTTACCTCAAAGACACCCAGCTGCCAACTCAAGGTTTGACCAAGGGTAATGAGATTTCGGCCAAATCTTCCTGGCAGAGTCAAGGCTTTGCACACAGCCTGAGCAAGCTGAGGATGCAACTTCTTTAAGGTGGGAACGTGACAAACCAGCAGGTATTCCTAAATGTGTTGCATCAAATGAGAAAGCTCACACTGAACACAGATCTGGGCAGGGTTAAACCTGGCATAGAACCAAGAGGTTTGTTCCTGCAGAGGCACAAGGTCTGGGTTTATCAATTCTGCTGTTAACATGCTCTCCAGCACGCCAGAACTCCAGAATTTGCTCCAACACAAAGAAAACCCATTCACCTCATCACACTTTACAACCCAGCACCTCTGCCAACCACAGGGACACTGCCATGATCAGGCTGGAGAGCGCGGGGCATCAGGCCAGGTTTAGCTGCCTGCTTGTGGAGGAGTCCCAGTCTCCCTTGATGAGATCTCCAGTGACTGCAAAGGGAGACGGGGGAGACTTGCTCAGATGGGCAATTTGGGTGTCTGCTCTTGTCGAATGAGTCACACCCGAAACATTCAAAGGCATCCTACCTGCTGCAAACAAGCAGCCTTTCCCATGAAACCTCTTGTTTGCTGTTCTGACTCTGACACCACATCTGATTTTGCATGATAGAAATCAAGTCTGTGCTTACTTTGGTGTGATGAGTGTTGTTTATCAAATCAGTTCATTTCTTTATGCAGAGTAAATTTCAAGGTGTTTATGACAATTAAAGTTTTGTGTGGGAACGCCACAGAAGCCCCAGGAATAGCATCAAACTGAAAGAAATTTATCTTCTGCTACAACCCACTGATGATCAGAGAGACACACCAGGAGGAAAGATGAATACCTAGCGGCTGGAGATAACTGCACATAATCCCCTGGGTGGTATTCCAGCTCTAAAAATTCAAGCCAGAATTTAGATATTTTTGTGCAGAAAACAATTAAATAAATTGTTTGTTTCATTTCCTGGCAGTTTTTTCCAGCTGAATCACTTTGTAATCCCCTTTCACATCCACTGGTGGAGGGGAAAGGAATCCTGTTGAAAGGGTGGACAAGCACAGGGAAAAAAAAAAAGACAGTGAGCAGAAATTGTAACTCCAAAGCACAAATTCAGAGCAAACATGACAAGCAGAGAGGATGGCATCCCTCCCCTGTTATACAGTCACCACAGCAGGGAAGGTGAGGAAGGGGAGGTAAAACTGGGTGGGTCTCAGCCCCGAAGCATCCAAATTGATGCTGCTGACCTTTGCAATCCTTTACTGGTCTCCCTGTCTTTTTGCTCCTCTTTTCTGCACATCCCCCAAAACCAGCAGCACTTCTCAGAGTCCTACATGAGTATTCTGTGAAGAGTATTCCTGTTGTGATATTCCTCATGGTGGAACCACAACGTTTAGTTTGGCTGATAAGACATGGCAGTGTGATCTACTTTGCCGAATGTCTCCTGAAATCTTATTAGCAGAGCCTGACATTGGATCTGGGCAACACTTACTGAATCAAGTGATTTTAGATGGTTAAAAATGACCTTTCCCCTAAATTAAAGACTCATAGCATCATCTTACTTTGACCTTTTTTGTATTTTCCAGCAAAACAGACCCCAAACAACAACAGCAACAACAACAACAAAAATACGTTCAGTTTTCATTCACCCTCGCTCTCTTTTTTTTTTTGCAAACAGCAAGAAAGAAGTTTTCTGTGTGTGAAAAACTAAATGGATGGATGTTTGCACTGATACAGCTGAAAAATGTCACATTAACAAATAGCTTTTGTCTAAAAATTGTTGAATGAAAAGATTTACTATTCTGTTCATGAAAAGATCTCTATGTGGATAAATAATTCTATGTAACTGCTCCTAACTGCTGACTGCCTTTACAATACAACCGGCTCCCCTCAGCAGGGAAGGGCACAACCTATGAATGGATCTTGTCCTGCCTTGGGCAACTTAGATGAGGAATGGCTTAGGATGTAAGAGATTTGCTCGTGGGGAACTCCAGGCATGTCTTCTCTGGGTGGTCTCCTCTGAGTGTTTTGAAGCAGGCTTTGCTTTCAGGAAGGCTGCCATCATTTTACTTAGGCTCCAAATGTCACTGCCGTGCTGTTCTGCAGGAGAGGGCTGGCATTCCATGTTCTGAGACTGTGGTAACCAGGCCCTGGGGCCACACAGACCTGAACTCCCTCCTGGTCTCCTCCAAGTGCCTGTCCAAGTGATGTTTTTTGTATGTTTGTTTGCTTGTTTTCCCAAAAGAATAGCCCCAAAATGAGTCAGGCAAGGAGCAAATGCCAACATGGTTTTTTTAGCTCCTGTTAGACCAAAATATTTGAGCCTGTTACAAAGGGACGTAACCTGGGAAGGTTGTGGGACCTGCTGGGGCAATGCCATGGGAGTTTTGCAGCAGGGTGACCTACACGCTGGCAGAAAGAAACCAAAGTAGGAACGGAAACATCCCCTTTTCCCCAGTTCTCCTCTTTCCCTTCCAGTCTGCAGGAAATTTCTCAGTTTGCAGGTTCAAGGGAGATTGGAGAAGTTGGTGGCAAAGAGTTATTAAATGCAGAAACCCCACGTTCAGCTGAGGCAGTCCTTGATCTGTGAGAGGCTGAGGCTGGGGGAGACCCTGGGGACAGCGTCTTACGTCCCTCCCATGGCAGCTCTGCTTGGCTGTGCTGGGTTCTAAGTGGGCTGGACCTTTTTTCTGGCCCAGTTCAGCTACTCTCATGCTCACCACAGCTCCTGCTTTGCAGTAGCTTCAAGAGCTGAGCTCTTGCAGGCAGGGTGGAAGGGATGAGGGTGGGTGGTGTTCGCCACCAGATCCAAAAAATCAGTTATTCACCTTCATTTGCAACAAGTTCTTCGAAGACTGACCCTTGTGCACAACACTTTGCACAGGAGGGAGACCATAATTTTTGTTTTGGAGTGTGGATTGGAGGCTTTTATATATTTATACTTTTTTAATTAACCCATGTGGCCCCAAAATCAAGCCCTTACTAGTGTATCTGTGAATATATATAGATATATATAGAAAAGTATGCATGTGCTTCTGTGTGTGTGGTACACAGTAACTCAAAACTGATTTCTCCCAAGCTCATTTACTGAACACTTTTAAGCAGTAAATGAATTTGGGAAAAGCTGGGAGAACTGGTGAATAAGTTAAAAAATAATAACTGCTGGGTTTTTTTTCTGTGCAGCTCCAGAAGTGAAGCACAGTTAAAAGCACAAAACAAAAACCACCGTAAGACCAAAAGCAACAATAGAGTGTTTTCCTTCCTGTATGTTTGTTACAGTTCTTGCTGGCCATGCAAAAAAATAAAAACAAGCCCAAATAAAATCTGGCACACAGGTCATTATGTTCTTTGGGAATCAGAAATAGACTGAGTGGGCTTGGTAGGCAAACACACATTTCACAAGCTCCTTCTTGTCACAAAGCCAATATTTGTTCAGGAGAGAATTCTTCCTTTGGGTAATTAATATTTTTTTGCTATTTATTGCTCGCTGGATGGATGTTTTGGAATGCGCAGGGAAGGGGGAGAAACCTGGCAGTGTTCCTCGCAGTTATTCCATTGCTGCTGAGGCCTTCCAACAAAAATCACAGCACCGAGCGTACATTCCTTTCGTAAGCAAAATGGATCATCAGGCGATGGAATGGCTTCAAAGGAACGTGTGCATCATGCCTCTGACATTCTGCTGCAGCTAGAACAGGAGGGGAGGGGGAAAAAAGAGCTATGGATGAGCACTTTCCTTAGATTGCGGATTTTTTTCTTGCTTGTCCACTGCGAAGGAAGATTTCCACTTGGCACCTGGTGCTGGAGCTATTCCTCTTCCAAGCCACACGTTCGAGAAAAGCCAGAGAGTTTACATTAGAGAGGAACAGGAGGTGAAGGAAATTGTAAACTCAAGTGAGATGTTATAGGGCAGGTTAGATGCTGGTGGGTAGACTCACAAAAGTGGAATGTTATTGCTAAAATCTGGCTCCTTCCAAAAAACCCGTAACATTGTCAAAGCCTTGAGTTTTGTCTGCTAGTTTCAGACATTCCAACATATGCTTCTTATTTTGTTTTTAATACTTACAGTCCATCCAGAGACAATTCATGGCAACTGTGGCTATTGTAACACTATATAAAACACAGGGTTTGATGACAACTGATATGAAGTGTGATTGGAAAAAATAATGCCCCCTGGTAATGATAATATTTCCTGCTCAGATTGGTCTCACGATAATAGGGCTGCTCCAGTGGTGTTTTCAGAGTTATATACAGGACTCTGGTATTACATTACAGCTGCTGCCTAGTTATACATCCGTGTGAATAGGAGGGAATAAATGCACATGCAGAAACACTAGAATGTTGAAAATGAGGGCCAAAAAATGGCAATTCCTTGTTTGCCTTGGGACAGGGGTGGGAGAAGCTTTGTCCACTTGGACATGGCTGAGCAGGGAAGCATCTTGGGGGTTGGAAGTAGGTGATTTTAAGGTCCCATCCAGCCCAAACCATTCTATGGTTCTGTGATCTTGCCTTGTTTCAATGAGAAAAATGCCCCCAGCACCCACGGGTTCTGCCAGTCCCTGCCCTACCCCAGCAGCCCCCCCTGGCCAGCTCATCCTTGGGCACTTGGCAACTTGGCTCTGGAGGTCAGAAACAGCCCAGAGCAGGAAGCTTGGCTTTCAAAGGGGAGGGTGGATGTGGATGAGAAGCAGAGCTGCTGCTCTGGAGGGAGGCAGGGAGAGGGGGGACGACAACCTACCCACTGGATGGGGTTGCGGACGGTTCACTTCATCCTGTTCCAAGAGGAAACACGTTTGAATCCTTTGTTGTTGCTCCACAAGCAGTCCAGCTCCCCAGCTCGGGCAGGGTTACTCTCATGTGGGAGCAGAGTTACTGCTGGCTTGGGATACCAGCACTAACATGAGCCTGTTTATCTTGGGTTTCCCCATCTCGTCCTTCTCACTCCATGGCACTTGATTCCAGCAGTGCCAGCAGAGCTAGGGATGGGCTCTGCTTTCTGCCCTCTGGCTTTTAGCATTTAAATCCTTGCTTTTCCAAAAAAGATTCCAGGTTTCAGGGGTCAGTGGGTGTAAGGGAACTGAGTTGAGGGACTGGCTTCCTCGTCCAGAAGTGCACGGATATCTGCATTGGTGAAAAACATGTCTGAGAGGCTGACGCTGCAGGACTGGGACATGATGAGGACTGTGGAATTATCCATTGGCTTCCTGTGACCTGCAACAAATTCCTTCCCAGATTAAAGGCCTAAATCAATGGATGTCAGATTAACATAACACAGCCCTTAAACCTGGCTCTGCCCGGCAGTGAGCTCTGCATGCTCACTGTGACTGCAGGATGGACATCAAAACCCATCATGCAGCTCATGCCAGCCTTGGGCAGCGTGAAGAGCTCAAGGCTGATTCCTGCTGTTGAAGGTAACCACGACAGCCCTCAGGAGACAAATGGCAGCTGGAAAAGCTCTCCAGAAAAGATGTGAGCAAAGGAGTCATTCCTGAAGGAGGAACAGAAAGGTCAAAGGGATTTTTCTGATGACTATAGGAGGGGTGTTTGGGCTCTCTCAACCTTATTTTAGTCCTACACAGCAAAACTGGGAGCAAATGAGGGTTTTCATGGTTGGTGGGACCCATGGAGCTGCAGTGTAGGATTCCACCTCCAGAAAGCAGGGATGTCTCAAAGACCCGTGTACCGGGAGAATATGCTACCAACAAGAAGCAGCGTGAGGATGCTGGTGTATGCAGAGTGCTCCAAGAATTCAGAGCCCTTGGACTCAGTGGCCCGAGACCACATATCTGAGCAGGGGGGATATAAGACAAAGTTGGCAAACAAGATCTGATCTCACTCGGAGAGGGAGGGAACTGAGTCACCCAGAGATGCACTAACATCAAGGGGAAACTTCAAAGGGGCCAAGAAACTCAGGCTCAAGAACTCCAAGGAAATATCTTCAAAGGCTGAGCAATTTGACCCCAGGGCTGGGAACAGTGCTAGTGTCCACCCTCCTCAAGATGACGGTGGAAGGGGAAATTTTGCAACTCTCAAAAGTCTGCAAACATGCGCAAAGACACGTGGAAATTGGGAATCATGAGAGACGCCTGGCGTCACGCCTTGGGAGAGAAACGAGCTGAGGTCCCCAGCGCTCTCATGAGGGAGACTACAGGACTTTGTCTTACCAAATCTTGATGAGAGCCTTTGGCTCTGCATCATAAATATTGGTAGTGAAATTTCCAACTGGGTTTTTATTCTTCCCAAACTCTTTCGCAACTGCTTCCCTGCTCTGCGAATTCTGTTGAGCTGCTGCTGCAAAGGACCCTCAGTTCCTGTCTCAGCAAAGTTACCCAGGGACAGTGAGCACTGGGGGCACTGAGGGGGGTCACACATGGGATTATTTCTCATCCCTCACTAGAGCAGGACCTTGCAGAGTTGACTATCACTTTGTGTCCTCCTCTGCGTTTGTCCTCAGAGGTTTCCTTCAGCCTGAAGTGGAAGATGTCTAGCATGAGGTAATGCAGTTTGCTCCAAGGTTGTTGGCTAATGTCATGGAAACTCATTTCCCTGTCAAGAATCCTAACCTGGGTGCAAGCCACTGCACTTAGACAGGCTTTGGGGACAGCCCTACAGCTACCTGACCTGTCCCAGTACACAGCGTGCCAGCAAAATTACCAGGAGAAAGCCTCTGGAGTAGGTGGCCCTGGAGCCACTTGCCCGAATGGTGCCCAAGGGGAGACTTGCCTGGCACCAGTGAGGACATTTGCCACTAATAGGGTTGTCAGGTCCCAGGAGGAGAGGGATCAGCCCTACAAGGTGTAGCAGAGGCAGCTTTATTCCTGGAGTCTGCACTGGGTTTGAGCCTGATCCCTCCAGCTCACAGATGCAGGAAGAGAGGCTCGGATCCCTTGGCACCAGTGACAGCCAGCTTTGGTGTGATTTGAGTATGGCCAGCCCTGCATGCTGATGGAAAACCCCCAGGGCAGGTTTTACATGCACTAAAGCTCCAGCCTTGGCATTATGAAGGCACAGAACTGGGTGAGAGGTCATAGGAAGAACAGTTCAAAGGATGAAGATGCTAGGACCAGGCACCCTGTGCACCCAAGCACTGCAGAATCAGAGAATCATTAAGGTTGGAAAAGACCTCTGAGATCATTGAGCTGAACCTTTGACCAAACTAAACCATAACACCAAGTGCCATGTGCATTCGTTTCTTGAACACTTCCAGGGGTGTTGAACCCACCACTTCCTCAGGCAGCCTGTTCCAATGCTTGACAACCCTTTCAGTGAAGAAATTCTTCCTGATGTTCAACTTGAACCTCCCCTGGTGCAGCTTGAGGCTGTATTTCTTCTCTTCCTGAAGAGAAATGTCCACAGGGTCAGCAGAGTTTTGCACGCTGGGCAAGGACCACACACCTCTCACTGCCCATCCCACCGAGCAGCCTCGAAGCCGCAGCTCCATCCCCTGGGTCTCAAGGATGGCTTCATCCAGCTGGCACAGGATTGTGCAGAACTGGCTGAGAGCTGTGTTAGCAGCCATCGGGGGAGCTCTCCGGGGGCTGCTGCTTGCCAGGCCCCGCTGCAGCCCGCGCTCTCCTGCCCTGGCTGCCACGCTCCCCTCGACAGCCAGCACAGGTAGGCAGCTCGCCCAGAGCAGCCCTTCCCTCCTCTTCCCGGACTGGGCAGCACCCAGCTGTGTGGGTTTGCTGTCTGCCTGCGATAAAAATCACAGAGAAGAGCCGGCTTTTTTTTGTAATAGCTCTGCTTCTTTTTCTCTTTTATGTCCACAGTCTTCTCCTGAGCACTGCTGTGAGGGGCAAAAAAATTCCCAGTGACGGGCACGGTGACAGGCTGCTCACCCAGCAGCAAGCAGAAAATATTTCTATGGCCCTGGAACCAAGCAATGACTAGAGGCCAGATTATGATTTTAGTTTTATTGGCAGGAGCTTGGAAGAAATCCACTAAAATAACTTGGGTTTGCTGTGTTGTAAGTAGGATCACAGTCCCCTGCTTTTCTGCCTGCATGCCTGCTCTGATTCTCGGGTGCAAGTTTGGTTTTCTGGATGGGAGTGCAGCCGATTATTGCCAGCCAGGAAACCGGCTCATTTGGCATCGGCAGCAACCGGCTGCAAACACTGTGACTCGGCTTCTAGCCAATATGTGAATTCATTTTTTTTCTCAGTGGTAAAAAGAGTTCTGATTACTCGAAGTGTGTGATTTTGGGGTGTTCCAGGCACAGACATCACCATGCATTCGTTTCTCGGTCTGATTTCTATTTGGGACCAAGAACAAGTAGCACGAGTGAGCTTGGTCTCCTGTTTTCCCTTGTCCAGCAGGTCCAGGCAGGAGACATTCACAAAGCAGGGCTCTGAAACAATCTTCTTGCCAGCAGGCATGGGCTGGCTTCTCCTGCCAGGCACTGATAGGTTGAAATGTTCAAACAAGACTCAACCCCAGGTGCTGGAGAAACATAGAGAACCTGACACCCACCTCGAGTCAAACCCATGGCTCTGCCCCAAGACAGAAAATGTCATAAAATCGATTAAGAACAGGGCTGAAGTTGGTTGATAGAGACCATTTGGAGACCCTGACAGCTTTGTGGTGTCGAGCCTGAAAGGCCAGTCCAGCAGAAGGAGGAGGAGCCGTCCATGTAGTCAGTTGGGTGAGAAGAGTGAGGGGACCTCAGGCTGTGTCCCTGCCCCTCAGGTAGTTCCTGAGGAGGTCACTTCAGCTCCCAGCACCTCAGCCAGGGACACCTGAAGAAAGAAGGCTACAGGGTGCATTCAGGAAAACATGCACAGTGTGAGGCCACAGGGGCGTGGGGTTTTTTCTACCGGCAATACCTAAAAACCCCTTTGCAGAAAGGCCCTGACTGACTCTGAACCCCTCGGTTAGAGCCTTGTCTCTCTCCAGGCCTCCTACAGTCTCCTTCCTTACTCTGACAGAGGAGACTGAAGCTGCTTTTGGCTGTTGCTGCCTTTCCACCCTTGTGTCTGCAGGACGCCAAGTAGAAGCCCTGGCTGGAAGGAGCCTCCACTTCGTGGGAACCTCGCAGCCATCCCGTCTCTCCTCACCACACAGCCAGACTTTCAGCCGGCACAACTGTCTCCGTCTTAATCCCTTTCCTTTCAGGTGGGTTGGGAGAAGAAAGGAGGAAAGCAGGATTTGCCAAAAGAAGGAGAGCTCTGGCTTTGGGAGGCTACAGAGGAAGCAAGAGAAGATGATGATATAATTGTTTAGACATGGTGATGCTTATTGCCTGTAGAAACCATAGCAGAACCATGAAAATAATTATGCCCATACCATGAAGATTAATAAATTAGAAGATTGAGAGAGTGAATACACCCTGAAGCATGTTTCATACAAAAAAAAATTATGCAAATGTTGAGGAAATAGCTAATTTGGTGCCTTTTCAACACACTAAATGGGATGCTTCTAGTTTGGGCAGGATTTGCCTGTTCTACTGTGAGTCACGTCCGATCCATGCCACACTAAATCCAGCAAATATTGGCAGCACAAAGTAGGAATGTGCCCATTGACAGAGGACCTGAAACAGAGCAGTTTTTCCCAACTTGATATGGGTTGTTCATCTCTGGAGCCGTTATGCAATTCTGAGTATTGTGTGTCTGTACATGTGGCTTATTATTAATTTATCCTTTGGGATTGCATCCTGCCAGGCCAAGCATTTTATAAAACAGTTATGTAGGTGTGCGGAGACGCTGTGTGCCAACGTCAAGTGAAAGTGTGTTGCAGCAGTGATTTAAATGACAAGGCTCCGTGCTGATGATTTGGCCCAACATCTTCATAGCAGAGGCCGTAGGACTCTCCTCCACAGTTTTCCATATGAAACCCATAACTCCTGGTGGAGGATTTCCATTCCTTCCTACAAGCTCCTCTGGGCCAGGCACGCTGTAAATTAAATTGCTTTATTTAAGGACTAGAAGCAAAACCCTGGAGCCAAACGCCTTCTGTCTTCATTCATATTTGAATTTGTGGCTTAGGCCCAACTCCAGGTGCACTGTAAAGTGTCTTTTGTTTTTCTGTGTTAAGGTGTGGTCAGAGCCAGTGGTCAGGAGACAACATCCAAGGCTTGGTGTCCCATCCTGACATTCAACAGGTCCTTCAAGGTCTGTGTGTAGAAATGGGCTATTCAGGGGAGCAAGAGTGGGATACAGCACTGATGCCCTGTGTTTTCCAAAGGAATATTGTACAATATTTATTTTGTGACCAGGCACATTGACTTACAGGAAGGAGAAGGAAACCAGATCCCTAAGGGCTGAAGGAGGGAAGATCTGCCCTAAGCCCCATCAGGTAGTGAAAAGGCTGGAGTAGAGACCCACCACCTCTCCTGCCTGTGCCCACAACCTGTGGCATTCGTGACTATCAGGGCAGCAGGAAACCTGGAGAACAAAGAAGAGATTTGCCCAAAGATATCAAACCCACTCATCACCTGCCTTGCAAACTGAACTGCGGCGCCATGTGGGTGTGAGGAGGGGGCAGAGGTCCCCCCTACTTTAGATCCAGCCATTTTCCTCCCCCAAACCACACACCAGCCCTGATGATCTGGGTAAGAGGGGATTCCGTTCGCCTCAGGGCAGGGTTTCAAACATTCATGTCATTTTCACTTTCTCCATGGTGTTCTCTTGTGCAGCCGCTGTAGGCAGCCAGGTCAGCCTGTTCACACACGGAAATAAACCCTGTTCAGGAAAAAGATGAGCAAATAGGGTAAGATGTGGCTTAAAAACACTGTTGGGTGAAGCAGGACATAGCTTGGCTTCCCTTGAAATCTCATTTGTGCTGCAAGGCAAGAAGGAGATAACAAGGAAGTCTTGTGCTATTTTTCATTGAAGGTGCCTGGGAAACAAAGGGCTGAGAGTCACATGCTGCTGGTGGTTAGGAAATAGTAAAATGCATAAATCCTGAGATTGAGAGAGATCTCAGCCCAAGGGTACCAATGCTTTTGCAAATAATAAATCCTTCCTCCTTATCTTGCAGTATTTACGAAGAAAATTGGGTGAAGGGTGGGTGAAGACACATGGCTCTCAGAAAAGCCAACACCAGCACTAGGAGCTCTTACCCCAGAGAGGGTAAGAAGGGTTTAGGTGGAGAAAGTGTGGAGGACAACACTGAAACACTGATTTTGGCCATAGGCTGATGAGTGCTTCCACCCCGACTCAAAGATGGACTGTCCCTTTGTTCCACACATGCCTCTGGGAAAAAAACACAGCATCCAAAAATGATGGCTGTTGCTCTGCCTGTGTCCAGGAAAGAAGCTGAGCAGCTGAACTCAGATGATGGGTTGTCCTGTGCAGGGCCAGGAACTGGACTCAATGATCCTTGTGGGTTCCTTTCAGCTCAGGATTTTCTAGGAGTCTCTGATTCCATGGCTGGTAGCTGATGTTTAAAAAATAACAGCTTTTTGCGCCCTTGTCTCATCCTTTCGCAGGTTTCCATGTAGGCTTTTCTGAACAAAGAGTCAGGCTGGTTTCACATGCCTTGCAGAGATGATGGAGAAAATGGAAATCGTTATGTTCTGGTGTCTGAGTCCTTTCAGTAAAAGATGAATCCCTCTGAAACATGCTGGGATGCAGGAACACAGATGTTTGGACTACCATACAACAGCTATATAGAAAAATTCCCTTATTTTAGTTGCTCTGGCTTTTGAGAACGCTGAACGGAGTTGTTTTTAGGGCACAGAGGGGTTTAGATCAAGCAGGAAGATTTGAGCTGGAGCAGGAATAATATTTGAGTGTGTCGAATTGGTTTGTGAAGGGCACATCACCCTGTGTCTCTGCATCCTCCCATTAAGCAGAAAATCCCAGAGGCCTGAAGAGAGAGGCTGGGCCTTTGAGGAGGAAAAGAGGGGAAAACAGCATTAGATGGGATATTACCCACTGACTGCTATTTCATTTCTCCAGAGAAATTTATGATGTGATCATTAAATCCTCAAGAGACAAACCTGAACAGTATTTTCTTCCTTCTGGGCAAAAATCTTGGAACTCTTAAAAAGACATCGTTTTTCAGAGCTCAGCAACCCAGCAGCATTTAAAAAACTGGAGGGAGAAGAGGAATTTTTAAATGAGTAGTCTTTTTTTTTCTTTCTTTCTTTCCTTTCTAAAGACTCTACGCTGTCAGAATTCTTTTTAGGAAAAATAAATAAATTCTAACATCTGGCAATTAATAGCTTATGAGGCAGAGAATAGTTGTCTGCAGAGGCGGTTCAGAGAGCAGAGTGTTTGCCTTGCCCCTTATCTCTGGAGATCGCTGCTCACTCACTACCGCGAAAGCTCTCCGGATACGGTGCTTAACCACAATTCTGCTGCTGCACTTCAGGGAGAAAAACAGGAGGATCAATATAGAAATTGTCACAATATTCAGGTTTTCTGTCTCAGTTTTGTCTCCAGACAGGACCACGACAGCTTCATGGCTACCTCAACCTTTGCAGCTCCACCTCAGTCACAGCAAGTGGACCTTAACACTTGGACCATTTCCCATCTCGATGGCCTCAAAAATTCTCACATCCTGACAGCACCTTCAGAAGCTGTTCCTGGTGCATGGAAATATTTTTTACCCCTTGTTTTATTGTGGAGAACTTCTGCAGAAGGAAAAAGTGACTTGCAGAAGGTCACAAAGGGGGTGTCTACCAACATACTCAGAACTGCAACCACAAAACTTTCCACTTTACCCCAATACCATTGCTGAGGAATAGAACTAAAACAAAAAACCCTGGCCTAGTACTTCACTCCAGTACTTCACTTATACCATTACATAATAAAAATGTCCAGATCAAACTACATTTTTGGGCCTTTGAGGGTTGCAAAGCCAAATCTTTTAATTTCTGAAATGTGCAGGGCCAATTTTATTTTGATTTCTAACAACCACAGATTCCTAATACAAGAAAGACATTTCTCATTTTAATCTCAAAGCTCCATGCTACGCCTCAGAAGACTGGGCCTCCCTGGAGAGGGAACTATGAGAGGAGGAGGACATAAGATGGCCAGGGCATCCAATATTGATCCCCGCAGCACTCAGCCCCACAGAATTTGCCAGTCTTGTCATTGTTGAGGAGAAGTTTGCCTAAGAGCTGTTACACATCTTTAGATAACTGGGCTCCCTTCCTTGAATTTCTGTGGACTTCCTGGGTGACAGCCTGCAAATCTGTCCATCCCTGTTACCTAAAATTATTTAAGTCCTTAAATCCACTTAAAATCCACACCTCACCTCCGCATTGCTCAGTGAGAGCACCAGCCTCCAGAGGCAGGAGGATCCAGACACGAGGATGGCAGAGCCTTAGGTACTGTGCAAACAAAGGCAATGGGTTTCATCCTTCAGCTCCTCACGGTTTTGAAGCAGAAAAAAACCCCAACTCTTAATAAGTTTAAAGCTTACACTGAATGCTCACAGAACCACAGGGCTCTGCAGAAATATTTGCAGCACCAGTACAGCCAAAAAAGGTGCTTTTGTTCTGGTGTGGTGGAGATTATACAAAAGGTGAGCACCCTTCTCTCACAGCAGGGATGCTGTATGTAGGTGTCTGGACAAGATGTGGCTGGATGTAACTATTTAAATCTGACTTGCTGCCCATGCAAATGGCTCTCCTGCTGTTCCCTGAGCTGCTCTGGGATGGACCTGCTACAAGCAGAGGGAGGGGGCACCTCATGGCTCCAGGCTGTTCCTGCAAGACAGTTTCTTTTTGGTGACACTCAACACAGTGGGATTCCTCCCTGTTGTGTGAAAAGTGGGTTGAGATTCCATGCTGTGGAGAGAAAGTTAAATTTCCCAGATTTTCCAGGAAAAGGCCAACTATGGATTTATACTTGCCCAGCTGGGACCAAGCCTGCTCAGGCTGTCACCTCCCTTCTCTCTGAGCTGCTGGCTGCAGTGCAGTTCAGCTGGGAAGGAATTTATTCCAAGGAGGTGGGAGAGGCAAACTGGAATTAGTGCTGAATCCACCCAGGGACTGAGTGGCATGCAGATAGCTTGCATTCCTCACAGCCCCATCCTCTGCAGTCAGGCTGGCCCCACGGAGCAGCCAGGATGCCACATATTGTCCTATTAACCTCCAGAGGATCGAAGTTCCACACCTCAGAAATTAAAGAGGACTGGAAGATAAAGAGCAAATCTGTTTTCTCAGCTTGTGCTTCTCAAGAGGCACATGCTGTGCCCCAGTGACATCCCCTAATTTTCAAGAAAAGACTGTTTCAGGCCTCAAAAAGGCAGCCAGGGAACTAATTCAAATTTTTCTGTGACCCTCCATGCTTTGAAGGACAGCTAACCTCAGGTCAGCCTCCCGTCTAACATGAAAGAGCAGAAAAGAGTGTTCTTCACCCAGACCTTGGCACTGTCAAGCATTTTGAGTGCCTCGTGTCGTTTTGGGAGGAAAGTGCTATTATCTCAGTCTCCACGTAGTGCTCCAGTGACAGAACACTAAATTTTGAGTAGCTGGAGTTCAAAGGAGATAGATTTAGGTGGCAGGGGGATCTGGACACTCTGATCAACCCAAATAAATGGTCAAACTCCCATGGACTCAACGCTAGAGTCCTCAGGGGAATCAGTGGGAGATTTCCCATAGGATTGCACTGCGGTAACTTAAATTAAGCAAGGGAAAGGTTTCTTACTCAGACACTGGAAGAAAGAAGTCTCCTCTCTGCAATTAAAATACAGAATCCTACTTGAGAGTGATTAATATTTCTAGTGTCTACTTATGGCCAAGCCAAGTATCCCCAGCCCTACCAAATATGAACTTAAATACACAACACTCTCTGGAGTTACTTCTCAGTTAATAATTTATGTATTCTGGCAACAGATCAATGCAACTAGAAACTAGTTTAGTAACTCACCTTCGGGGTTGTCTATCTATAAACACTGCAGATTCCTAAGTTAAACAGAACCCAATTGTTTTCCCGTGTAATAGAGGCCAGGGCCTGATTTATATAGTTAATTTAAATGGTAATCTGAAAGAGTTGGGGAAAAAGCAACCTGTATCATTAAGGGTTATGAAAGAGGGAGAAACTGTTTACTGCTGGGTTCAGAAATATGAGGTAAAGATGAAGATAAAATGCAAGTATCTAGACAAAAGTAGTAAAATGATAGTAGTGTGTGTTGTCTGTGCTTATATAAGGGCACGTAAGTCCGGGATGATTTTTCCCGAGGTTGCCTTACACCCAATAGAACTGTCTGATGCTGGGATTTGTGTGCAAGTGCGCAACCCAAATTCCTGCCTTTTTAATGCTGAGCTGAGCCCGGTGTCAGAAAGCAAGCAGAGATCACCTTGCTGCAGCCAGACTGGGAGTTTGAGGGACATAAGGGTGTCCAGGCTTATCCCTTCTTACTCAGGCCTGGAGAAGAGAGGGGACAGCAGCCTTCGTGGACGGCTGGTGCACCAAACACAGCTCGCATTTGAAAGTGCCTTGCAGTAGCTAATTAACAGGCATCTGTTACAACTTGTTGAGCCTTATCTTCATTTTCATACGCGCTATTTTGGAATGAAGTTCTATTTAGGCTCCTTAGCGTTGCTCAAGAGTCACATTACAGGATTAGCCTTCCTGACAAAGGGGAGGGGATGCTTTGTGGTTAGCAGCACGGGGTAGGAGGCAGGAGGCTTGGCCCTCTCCTGGCTGCTGCCTCGTCACCTGCTCTGGAGCTTCTCTCTGGACTCTCACTAAAGCTGCACAGAGAGTGAGGTTTCCTTAATGTCTGTGGTGCACTCAGAAAGCTTCTTTTAAAAGAAGGTGTCATCTAAATATTGGTTTAATAGTTCTCAGATGCCACTGACTTACTCTTCTGCAAATATCTGATCCTGCAAACTGAGCTGTGCGGTGCCCCCCCAGCTGCAAACATGCATTGTGAGGGGAGAAGCCTTAAAAGAATGTGGAATCATGGAATGGTTTGGGTTGGAAGAGACCATAAAGATCATCCAGTTCCAATCCCCTGCCATGGGCAGGGACATCTTCCACCATCCTCGGTTGCTCCCAGCCCCATCCAACCTGGCCTTGAACACTTCCAGGGATGGGGCAGCCACAGCTTCTCCAGGAAACTTGTGCCAGGGCCTCACCACCTTCACAGTAAAGGATTTCTTTGTAATATCTAATCTAAATCTACTCTCTTTCCATTTATAGCCATTCCCTTTTGTCCTATCACTCCATGCCCTTATAAAAAATCCCTCAAAGTCTTACCTCTGCCCCATCAGTCCTTGGCTACAGTCAAGACAACCAGGGCAGAAATCTCTGGATGTACGAACCACAGCCCATTGAAGCTGAAAGCCTCAAGATGGGATTGTAAAAGATACCCTCTTTGTGGGTCAGAGTGGAGGATTACAGATGCTCGCCCACACTGTGTAATCTTATCTCCGGGTGTTTCTCGTGTGAATTGTGAATTCTTCGGCTGCCTGTGCACATGGACTTAGGGGAACTTCCAGATCCTGTGAGCTGACTCATCTGAACCCTTTTTTATTTTTGTCTTTATCAGAGAAAAAATAATGAAGGTTCCTCAGAGGAAGATTTTGGGGATACTGAACCCTATGCAAAGCTTGTCTGCTTGGGAATTTACACAGCCGTGATGCAAAACTCAAAACCACTGAATAGGACTGGTAAAGGCTTCCTTATATTTTAGGACTAAGTAATGGAAGTTATTGTTCCAACAAGGCATGTTCAAGGCGAGGTTGGACAGGGCTCTGGGCAATCTGCTCTAGTGGAAGGTATCACTGCCCACAACAGGAGGTTTGGAATAAGATGGTCTTTAAGGTCCTTTCCAACCCAAACCAGTCTGTGATTCTATGATTCTAAGGTGCGTAACCCCACCAACCATCTGGGCAGGGAAGGCAGAGCCCATGCCTTAGGCTCTTCTGAGAGACCCTGCGGATCTGCACATTATCTCTTCCTGTGTGGGCACTTTTGTTATGAATCATCTGCACAAACACACCCTTATGGTCACTGGAGAGGAACGGGCACTTTGGGGTACAGTTCCTCTGCCATATTTTAGTCATCTGCTGTAGGAGGAGATGAATTGCACTCCAGACCTCAGTGGGCTGGTCTTTAGTAGCTGTCAGGTGGGGGTGAATAGTTTGGATGATGCTGCCTGGATACAGTCAGCTAAAGGAAGCATTTGGGCATCAGACTATTTCTCTGGAATCATAGTCACTTCCTTGCAGTTCAATTTCAAATGCCACCGAAGAGAAACCAACTAAAAAGGAAAAAAAAAAAATGCTCTCATTTCAGAGACACTGAAGTAAGTGGGAGTGTGAACATATGCGTGTGTCCACATGGGAAACTACTCTGGAGTCACTGCAGTTCTTTAAATACCCATGAACGCGATGCCAGGCTCACCTCCCCTCCTGCACACGCTCTCTCACACGCTCCTGGTTTTCCAGTTTTAATGCACGGGATTGGAGCAGAGAAAGTTGCTGATGAGCTCCAGGCTCCTGCAATGGCTAACACAAGCAATCTCACTCATTTATGCTCATTTATCATGTGCCAGTTGGCCTGACTGAGGAGCTGCTCCCAGCTGACACCCACTAAACCATACATTGTTCTAATAAACATAATTAAATACTTTTATAGACAGCATCCCTCAGCCTCTGTATTGGTGTAAGAGAACTGAGTGAGAAAATAACCATCAGCGTGTAAACCCTCTGATTCTTATTTCACTGGAGGAGATGAAAGATCAGATCCTGATTTTAGCTACACTGATGTTGATTTGGAGCAACTCCAGGTGAGCTACCTGGACATAGGATACAATTTGGGCCCAAAGTGTTTCGTGGTACATCCTCATAGCATGAATTGCATGAGTGGATTAAAGGAAACACAAACACTTCAGAGAAGGAGATAAAAGTTCAACTCCTCTCACGGCTTTTCTGGGGTGATTTTGAACTGCTCCTTACGAAGGTGAAAAGAGGGTGCTGTAAAGCCTCTTGCAACTTTTCCCACTGCCCCTGCTCGCTTCCAGCAGAGGTCAGCTCGTGTCACCACGTTGGGTGGTTTTCAGCTCACCCATCGTGACCTGCAGTGGGACAGGCATGACCATGACACCAACCCCTCCAATCTGTGCCGAGGCCAACTTCTCCTTCAGGCCTTTTGGGGAAAATTCTCACTTCTCTTCCCTCAACAACAAGTAAACCACTACATAAATATTATTAAGAAAGCCCCAGGTGAGAGAATGGCACCCACAAGCCCGACGCTATGACGGAATCTCAGAAAAAGAACGTTAGTGGACTCCAAGTGAGGGAGCACAAATTCCTGGTTCAAATTTGCAGAAATCTCCCCACCTTAGCTGTGAGTTTCTGAGCTCATGGTCATGTCCCTCATGTACCACTGACTTACAGAGAGAAATGAAGCTGTTTGGGGCTCAGCCTGATAACGGAACCTCTATATTTCAACATGAGCCATAGTGGCACCTAATCCTTAGAGACTGGAACAACAGGAGAGAGCCCAAAACTCCTGTTAGAATGAAGCTCTCCCAGAAGTCCAGGTAGATCTGGTGAAAGGGGCAAAGAGCCACCACCTCTTTTCTCCTTTGCACCTAAATGCACTTGACTTGTTTAATATGCAACGTCCCAGTTTCAAAGGGTGGGTGAGCAGCGTCCCCACCCTAGACCAGTCTGCTGACCTGCTGTTAAGGAGCATTGGTAGGATGGAGAGAGCTGGGGTTGTCCTCAGGCTGTGGAGCACATCAAACACCCACTTCCATCTCCTGGGATTTCCAGCTTTATGCCACAGGAAGATTTAAGGGACATCAGTGTCCCATTTTGTGGGCAGGCTGATCCTGTGCACAGAGCACTGAGTGGGTGGGATCCCACTGGGGAATTAGTCAGAGGAATGGCTCATTTCTGGATGCTGAGGAGCTCATCATGACCTAAACCCCAGGCCACTTCCAGCTGACCATGTCCAGGGGGAACTTTGGGTCCCAGAAAATGCTGCAAAACTAAAAGTGAAATGCTCACAGCACCTTCAGACTTGGGTTTCTGCTGAATGAATGGACTCTTCAGGCTCTTTATGTTGAACTTAAATGGTTCTTTTTTTCATGGCCCTTAGTCCCTTTGATGTTTAGCTCCCAGCAGTAAAATGAAGATGTTAATATTCAGCCCTTTGCCTTTCTTTTTTTTTTTTTAGACGGCGTTCACCTCTGCTCTCGATTGGACATGCAATAATAAATGCAAAATAATTATACCCAAAATAGGCCTGCAAATTAATCTATCATGAGCAACACAGAGTGCAGGAATTTTTTAAAAAAAACCTAATTATTGTTTTATGCAGTACAATTTCTAAATAATATGACCTAATAAAACTTCAGGGAAATACCAGGACACAGCCCTTTCATGTCCTTCTTGTGATACTGGGAAGAAGCTTGAGTCATTCTACTCCTGAACCAAATCCTTTGCAGCTGCCTGCCCAGATGACCCTGTGCAGATCTGACGAGTACTGAGAAAAATCCCGTTAGAGACAATGTTTTGCAGATTCAGAAAATTAAAAAAGCATCACACTGGTATTTGTCATTCTTTGGGGGAAAAATGATAGGAAGAAAAAATCCCCAACTGTTCAAAACATAGCAGATTTTAGTCTTTCCCCCTCTTTTTTTTTTTTTTTTTTTCCCCTCTGGAACATCTGAACAAGCAGCAAAGATTGTGAGAAGTGGGTTAATCAAATTGTGTGCCTGGACATTGATGTTGCTTTGACTGAGCACTGTGTCTGTCTTAATTAAAGAAAACTTTTCCAGGGGGTAGAAATGCACTTGAGCCCTTGTATGTTTGTGTTGGTCATTTACTGAACATGGGAAGTTGTGGCTTTGCTTTTTCCTTCAGTGGGGATAAAAACACATACATTGCACTTTTGATACTGCATTTCTCCATCAGTAGAGAGAGCAGAGTTTCTTTTCTTTTCCCTTCTTTTTCTTCTTTTTTCCCCCCCTGTTTTCTTTCTCTTTGAAAGGAGCATTTGATACTGATTAAAGATGTCAGAATGACACCTCTTTTTCATAGACCAGAGGATGAGAGGATGCCTTGGGCAGTTGCAGGGTGAGTTTCTCCCCATGTATGTGGCTCCAGCTTTGACACGACCCCCAGGAATTTAGCAGCCTCTGGAGCCAGAGCAAACATCCTGCGTTCAAGGTCCATGAGGGTTTCTTGGAATCAGTAGGACTTGTAAAAAAGAGGTGTTGTCACTGCTGGGTCACCTGCTGACTGAGCAAGAGATCCCTGCTCTCAAGGACATCCTGTGACACAATGAATGCTGGTACAGATGGTGTTGAGGGAAGGATCTGGTTTCATCTTCACTATCAGGAAAAATACTTTTTCTGGCTCCATCCTTACAGAGAAGCCCTTCTATGAGGCCACAGACTCCTGGTTTATCATGAGAATAAGTGGGAGGAAAGCCTTCCCCTTCAGAATATGAAAAAGAAAAAAAAAAATTGTAAAGTACCCACAAATCCCTAAACCTGAATCTGAGGGTCTTTTCTTCTTTCTGGCCTCTCCTGACTCTATTGCTCCTGAAGCTTTGGCATTCTTGTCACAGCGGTGACACCAGACCTGAAGGAGGTGGTGGCGAGGCCAACCACTGTGCTTTGCCGGGCCCTTTCTGTCAGAGGGGACATCTGCTGAAACCAGCTGTGGCAGTGGCTTGTGAGTGATGGAGAGCTGGACTCGGACTGCGATTCAGCTCATTAAAAGCACCCTGGGGGCTGCTATGGTTATTTGCTCCCTGTAGTGCTGGCATTTTTGAGGCCAGGTCAGAACTCATTGCTCCAGGCTCTGTGCTGAGGGCCCTCTCTCTATCCTTTGTCAAAGGACAGGCATTTAGCCTGTCCCTCATCTTTATCCACCATGGCGAAGGCAGAGACCTGTGTCTGAGCAGGCTCCCATCCCTTGGCTCCTCTCCCCCGAACAAATGTGGTCAGCGTGAAACAAAGCCCAGAGCAGCAGCACGTTCCCCTGTGAGCAGACGGAAAGTTTCAAAGGCACAAAGGGTATTTAGGCACCGACTTCAAAGTCAATAAGTTGGATGCTGAAAAAAAATCTCCCCCGTAGCCTTTATGTCATGCCACTTAATAAGTAATTAAAAGCTCAAAAATCATGAGTCTGCTGCTTTCATTACTTCCTAAAGCACACTCGATACATCATCACTCTGTGAAATGCTTCACATGTACCGCATCCTACTTTAAATATGCCAAACAGTGAAGTGCTTAGCATTACAAAGGCAAAGACATCAAGGAAGCTTTGATAAAATCTGCTGAGCAGACAAACATCTCTTTGGTTGGCACTAGCCAAGCTAGGTTTTTATTCCACAATGATTAAAAACATTTCGAGTGAAGGCAGCTCGGCTTCTATTTTAGACACAAGACCATTAGGTGACAAAGAGTGAAATCTTTCATTACTGGGATGTTGGTTAAAGGGGATTAACCCATTCGGCATTCACAGGACATTGCCAGCAGAAGGCAAAGGTTTTGCTGAGATGACTCTTTTCTGGGAAAGGGGACTAAAAGAGGGATGGATGTCTTTGCTGTGCTGGTGGCGGAGAGGAGATTGGCAAGATGATGCTCTGCTTGCCAGTCCTAAAATGGTGTGAGGTATCTGGGGTAGGTTTATAGGATGGGGCACAGCTCTTCTGACACAGGGAGGCTGACATCTGTGCTGTTGCAAAAAGCAAATAGGCAAGGCTTTATTTTTCCCTCTCAGGCTGTTTGTGGTGGAGGACGTCTGGCTGTGAGCTCTGGAGAGTACTCAACGTGGTGAAGTCCCAACAGTGACAGGGTGTGTTCCTGTGATATAAATAGACATTTAAGATGAGCTAAATTTACTCAGTGAATCATTTATTTGCTAAAAATGTGGTTTCAGGGTGGCCACGGTTATTTGCCAAATATGATGCATATTCTCAAATGTTTTTTGAATTAAATGCAAAAAAAAAAAAAAAATTTGGAAATGTTGAAGCATTTCATTTCAGCATTTCCAGAAACATACACATACAGATAAATATCTACCTCAAACTCTGTTATTCTCATGAATTCTGAGGAACTATTCACAAAATGGAGGAGAAAACAATAACATTTCTCTTCCCAGCTTCCCCCGGTGTTTTCAGCGTCTGATTGGGAAATCTCATGTCCTAGGAGAGTGCTCCCTACTGTGATAATGATGGGGTACTCTGACCCGGGTGCCTCTTGTTTTCTTCAGTTGGAATTACTTCACTTTGTAAGAATAATTAAATACCCACTGGATGAGAGCAAGGGTGAGGATAATTTTGTGGTTGGAGCACTCCCCTGGGATGTGGGAAGTCTCCCAACAGCTGCATCAATGAGTGGTGTTTATACAGAGTGGAACAGCTCCAGAAGAAAAGGAGATGAGGGAGACTGCAGATCCTCCTGTAGCCTGGCTGTAGGAGACCCAGGAGATAATGACAGTGTAGGGGATGGAGATGGTCTTGCACAGGGCAGGTGATTGTTGTGCAGAGTGGGATGCAGTTGTGTGAGCCCTTTCATGTAGGTTACAAAAATGTGGCAATTTGGTTCTTCCACCTCATCCCAGAATAAGCACATTTTTTTTAAACCTCAGAGAGTCTTTTAAAAAGGGGAAAAATCCTTCCCATGTACTGGGAGGGCCCTCATTCAATTCCCAGTGCTGCCCAGTAGGCCAGCTGGTGCACCTCTACCTTTTGAGGGGGGTTAGACCCAGGAAGCAAGGATAACTTTTTATTCTGTGGTTGTGATAAGCTCCATTATCAAACCCCAACTTCACCAGCTCTTCCCAGTCTTCCAAGGAAGCTGTGGGAAAGCTCAGCATTCACAGGCCACTGTGCTGAGAAGCAAGGACTGCACGTGTGTCACAGCAAACAGAAAAGAATAATTCAGGTCTCATTTGCTGGATTTACAGCAGAAAAATATAAAGAAATCACAAGTACATTATTATTCCTTGCAGTGTTGCATGGGGGGGTTTATTCAGAGCAGGTTAAAGCTGAGAGGGTCAGCAATTGCTCGCCTCCAGGAGACAAGGATGTGAGCAAACTATCAAGTAACATGGAACATGCATATTTTCTAGCACCTGAAAAGCTGAGGTTTCTGCAGAGCAAGCCACCACATACTTGTGGGATTAGGCATGTTAAGGAAAATGTACTCTGCCAGCCAGGCTGTGCATACAGACTGACACGGGCTTTTTCCTCTGCCTTGGCTGCTCGATTGTAGACTCCACTCCACAGGAGAGAAGGGAGGTTCCTTTTCGCTTCTCGTTTGTCCTTGTGCAAGACTGATAAAGCCAGAGAGAAACCAATGTTATCACCCCACAGAATAAACAGCAAGAGAGCTAAAAAAATAATATGTGGAAACTTTTATGCCTATGGACGGTTGCTTATGAACAATTAACTCGATCTGAGTGCAAATAAGAGCCTTTGGGAGCTGGTGTGTATTGGTAGAAATATTTACCAGGCTACTGAAACCTGGTTGGAAATAAAGCTGTGCAAGAGCAGTCAGGTAGGAGAAAAAGTCCTGAATGAAAAAATGGTTTCAGTGTGGGAGGAAGGCTCACAATCATCAAGACATTTTCTGCCTTTCTGTCCTCTGGGCAGTGGGATATGGAGGCCTGGTGGTCCTTCCAGGGGTTATGCTCAATGATGTCCAACTTAATAGCATCATTTTTTCCTTCTCTACTTAATGTGTGATTCTCAGAGCGAGCAGAGGTGCAGATATTGGAAAGGGGGACCCACCTGCACTCCAGGTGTCACTAAGGCTCACTTAGAGGGAGCATTTGTACCCATGCAGAGCCACTCTCATGCAGGATTTATTATTTCAGACACGGCTCTGAGCTGATTGTCTGAAGTGCTTCTGTGTGAGCCAGTGTGTGTGGAACAGGCCTTAAGGAGCAGCCACATACATGTTTGGGCTGATGCTGCACCTGTCCCTGCACACTTCTGTCAGGGGAGCTGCTGTGCCGGGCACGTGGGATTTTGTGCCCTTTTTCAGCGTGAATGGAAACAGAGGAACGATGAAACCCCTTTGAGCTGTTCTGGCAAGTCAGCCCTGGAAAGAACTCCAAATCTGCAGGGAGCTCTGTTTCTCCTCCTGCAGGAAATGGATGTGTTTTCAAGTGTTCTCTGCGTAATTGTGACCAAATACCACAAGGACATTCTCTTCAGAGTGCATTTCATCATCCCACATGTGATGTAACACAACGCTTCCTAACCAAACCATCCAGAGGCTTGTCTGTTACAAAGTGGAGTTATTCCAGAAGAGCTACTTTACCTTAAATTCCTGTCCCATCCTAATCCAGATTACTTTTTGTGTACAGACAAGCCCTCAGGGCCTGACTCAAGGAGAGCTGCAGTAAACGAGAATCTTTCTGCTGAATGCTGGATTAAGCCCGAGGTGCTTCTGGCTGCCTCTGCCTTAGCATTTTGGTTCAGAGCAGTAATGCTGTTTCATAGCAGCTTCTGGCTTGGCCTCCCCCACTCCAGAGTGATCCAGTTTGCAAACAGCTCTGATGCACACAATTTAATATTTTTTATCTTTTTTTTTTCCCCCCCCTCCATGGAAATGGAACCAGAAGCTCTGTCACAACCCCTCCTAGGAATGTAAGGTAATAAATGAGTAGCTGGTCCTCCAGCCAGCCTCAGGCAGTGTGAAGGGTGGGGATTTTCAGTGTAGGTGACTGGAATAAATCTGACCTGGAGTAACCACTGTGGACTGCACACGGAGTAGATCTTGAGCCCACAGCACCAGCCTGTTTGTTCTCCTTACACTCTCCTATTGCTGCCTTGCTAATCTAGTTGTAGCAGTTACCTGTTAATCTAGATATGGCCTGTATGATGCATATCACTGTTGTATCTGACTCCTCACAGCCCCACACACAGGGCAAGATGACAACCTCTGCTTTGCAAACGGAGATGTGAAGCAGTCTGACAAGACAGGAAAGTTGTGATCTCCTGGGTGTTGGCCTGAGGATGGACTTTCTGCCCCAGCTGGCCCCAGATGCCCTCAGACTGCGCTGAAAGGTGATGTGGGGTTGGTGCAAAGGGAGGATTCAGTGTTTGGCTCTGCTCTGTGCTGTGCCAGCAGGTACCAAAGTGTGGACTCCAGGATGCCCAAATGGCCAGATGAGCATCCCCACACTGGAAGCACATCCAGTGCCTCTCTGAAAAGAAAATCTGGAGAAGGCAAAGGCAGCTTTCAAAGCCTGACCTCCATGTGAATGACAGAGTGATGAAGAACCAGTCCTTGCTCTGACACAGACTTTCTTCAGGACCTCTGTCAAGCCGCCCCATCTCTCTGTGCCTCATTTGCCCCTGGTACCAAGGGATGGGACATTACCCTGGCTCATCTGCTGGGGTGATGCCTCTGCAAGCACCCTGGTGCCAGGATGTGTTCCTGGGGACTGGCCCTGGCAGCAGCTTCAGCAGCACAGCCCCCAGCCCTTCTGTCCCATGCCAGCTAGCAGCATCCCAAACAGCTCCCCAGGACAGTTTGCAGTTTAGCACAGGTCAGGAGCCATTCCCAAGACAAAATTTTCATGTGTCTGCCATAATTCACAGCCTAAAGGGGTTTAATGGACACAGAACCTTTTGTGTTTGTGGTTTGAGAGCCCACAACTCAAGCACTTTTAACTTACTAGCACAGATGTAGCATTATCCAGTAGCCCTTGGGCCTCAGGGTCTTTGTTAGCAACAGATCAAATGAAATAATGTCCAGGCTTGACTGGGGACTACTTTAATTTAACAAAAAAAAAATTAATTTTTTAAGCTTGCCCTGAGTAATTTCCCTGTCCCCACTATAAACAACCTCTTGGCTTGGTCTGCCTCTGCAAGCTGCAGCCTTTTCTTCTTCCTATCCTGAGGAGCAATAAAAATAGGTAATCTTTAATGAAAGGTCAGCTATTTGGGTTAAAAGCCATGCTGGGATCCCGGGGGGAGAGAGCCCTTGGCTTCCCAGGGCAGCGGTGCCTTCATTGTGGCAGCCCCAGGTCCCCGGCAGGGCCGGGGCAGCACCAGCCCCTGATGATGCCGTCCCCCAGGCAGGAGGGGAGGAAAGCACAACGAGACGTTCTGTGCTCTCCCGGGCTGATTACTGCATTTATCATGCTCCCAAAGCCCCGGGAGCAGCCAGCCCCGGTACCCCGCGTGCTCTTACAGCTCGTTTCTCTGTGAAACTGGAAACGGGACAAAGTCAATTACATTATTTTCCAACAGCAAGCCCCTGTGGGACAGTAACTCAGATCCTGGCTGCAGGTCGGAGAACAGCCAGAGTCCCACTTGAAATTTCCTTAGCTGTGGTGACATGGGCACAGCGATGCTTTATTCCACTGTATTAAACACCATAAGGATTTTTATTCTTGAAAAACATGTCCAAAAGAGAATAAATCACTGACTGTGCTGCCTCTGCTGTAGGCTGCTGAAACTGAAAAAAAAATTCATCTCCTCGAGCTCTTTGGGAGACCTACCTCGTTTTTTCTGTGTTTGGATATTACCTCCTCTGGGGGGGCACAAACAGAGGGAGGAAAAGTGTTTCAGGATTGGCACCATACCAGGAGTGTGGAGGGCAGGGGTGGATCAGATAAGCAGAAATCTAAGACCGTAAATACCTCTGTATCACTGCAATGTGAACAGCAGCAAATCCCCCTGGAAAAGCAAAGTGGATGTGTAACTAAAAGCAAGTTGGACAAAACTGCCCTGATTTGAGAATTCAAGCTTCAAGAAATGAGTGGTGCTCAGAAGTCCCCCGACCATGCCTGTTAATTACCAAAGATATTTATTTTTAACCTAAGGCTGGCTCCCTCCATCACAATATTTAGTAGGGGACTGACATGGCATAATTGGCCAAAAACCAAAACCACTTGAATGAAGCCTTGCCTGCCCTGCGGGGATGTCCCTGCCTCACCCCTCAGGCAATGAGGCTGCTGTGTCCAAGCTGGTAAAAATCTGAGCATCTTCTTTGTTGGAGTCACAGAAGCCTCAGGATTTGTGAACTCCAAATCAGGGAGAGAAGGGAGTAAGTTGGTGTGGGTGAGGGGACAAGGTTGGCCCTGCCACCACGTCTGTGGTTTCCCCCGTGGGTGGCCAAGGGGACACGTGTTGTCACCAGTGGGACACTGATCATGTCACTGTGCTGGACAAAAGCAGTCACATTACTGGTCCAGGCCTGTCACATCTCGCATCACAGAGCAACACAAACCTCTCCTGTCTCCATTGTCTCTCTGCACTTCTCTGGTTGGCTGCCAGCTCCATCTTGGCAAGGGGAGGCAAGAGCCCAGCAGAAAGAGCCACCCACTCCTCAGCTTTAGTCCTGCAACATGTCCTTCTTTCAGGGTGACATCTCACGTGATGGAGAGGAAGGAGGACGAGTTTTGTCATCCAAGGCATGTCAGAGATGTTACGGAGAGCACAGAGAGGAGAGGGAAGACAAATAAGACCTCAAGTGAACACCTCCCACAGCAAAATAAGCAATGGCATCTCGGCCAAGAACATCCATTCTTGAATAGATATTGTATCTCCAACACATGTATTTCACATTTGCTTTGATGGCATTTTCCTCCCTGAAAAATGCTGTCTCTTCTCCAGGAGCAAGGAGAAAATGACTGCCAGTCTTACTATTGTAAATGGGGATGTAAGCTAAGTTCATCTCTCTCATTTTGACTTGGTGCTCTGGAGAGCAGAGAGAAGTTAAATACCTGTCTTTGTGTGTGTGTGTGTGGTGGCAGGGGAACATGGATGGACATACTGGCACCTGTCAGAGAATCATAGAATGGTTTGGGTTGGAAAGGACCATAAAGATCACATAGTTCCAACTCCTTCCACTAGACCAGGTAGCTCAAGAGGCTCATCCAGCCTGGCCTTGAACACTTCCAGCAGAGGGACATCCACAGCTTCTCTGGGCAACCTGTTCCAGCGCCTCACCACCTATCTTGGACATGTGCTGAAGGCAGTTTGTCCCTCACTGACCCAGCTGTACAAAAGGCCTGGATCATTCTCAGCCAGGATGTCATGGGCAGCTTTGTCCTTGGTAGAGAAGTTCCTCCCTTTCTCCTTCCTAACTTCCCATTCTTGTGGAATATGAGGACTTTGCCCATTTGGACAAAATTTCTAGGCATCCCCAAATCCCAGACAAGCAGCCATGGGGTGTGGTCACCCTGCAGCCCATGGGCACATATTTGGGCACATCAAACCCCAGCTCCTGGTTTTATGCCATGGCCATGCCAGAAGCACATGAACCCAATGGGCCCCTTGGCTTTGGCAAACAATGACTGACACCCCACCTGTCACAGTGCTGCCCCAAACAAAAGCACTGCAACGCACAAAGAAACCACAAAAGCCAAATAAATGCCTTGAGCTGCATGAAAGGCCTAGGAAAAGCCATTCCTTTCTGATGGTATCTGGAAGGCATGCAAAAAACGTGGCCATGAGCAGGCCTCCTGAAAAGAGAGAGAGGGAAGGGAAAAGGTATGGCTTTCTTCCCTTATAGTTCTTGAAAGCAGAGCAATAATCAGTGGAGATAAGCCCTGCCATGTGTGTATTCTTCTAGAAGAAAAAGGAGACTATAAGGCTGAGGTGGCTCTTGAGTGTTCCTGCCTGGCAGTGGGGGCACTCAGACACCCAGCCAGTTTCTATGGCTCACACTCATAAATCTGGCCTGTGAGTCATCAACTCACAGGCCCCAGCAGCTCAGACCCTGCCTTTTCCATGTAGACATGGGCTCTCTGCCCCTGTTTTCCCTTCTCCAAACCTTGAGCCAGCAAGAAGCCCACGCAATTACCTCCTTCAAGCATCTCGAGGCAGGTTCACGCATGGAGGTGTCACACCAACTCATCCTTCTTCCAGGCGCCTTCACTGAAAACATCAGAGTGGCAGTTTGGTAAATTCAGGTTGATCTGAAACATAGTTTGGTTTAATTTGTGATGCGTTGCCTGTCCTGAACATGAGGTGTTGCATGCTGCATGTCCCATGAATCAAAATACTCAATTCTGAAGGATCACTTGGGAAGCTTTTGTTTTCTATAGTCTCAGTCATCCTTAGGAACCGGGAAACTGCCCCGGTCACGAGAGCAGGAATTGCAAGCTAACCCCCTCAGAACACAATCTTTTTCCCAAATCAGGCAAATGGGCCAAGCAAAACAGCACTCAGGGAGGACAGAGCAAGTTCTTCCAGGCGCTTCAGTCCCTGACTAGTTAAGCAAGTTATAATAGGTTTTAATTGTTACTCCCACAAGCAGCAACTTTATTTACTGTGCTTGATCATCCCTCACAAAAAGTCTGAATCATCCCCTTGTGTTCAAAAAGCAGACAGCTCTCACCTTCACCTGTGATAAAGTCAATCATAAAATCATCCAGGAGAAACACGGCTCTGTGGTCAGGCAGGACCAATATAGCCATCAGATGAGGGCTGCTGTGCCAAGGGAAAGCTAAAACCAAGTTCTCAGCCACTGCACTCTCAAGGGACATTGTGTCTTTTTAGCCAGCCACTGCACAAGAAATTGGGCCAGGAAGTGACATTACGTGGCAAACCCATCAATTGAATGAGAGTTGTCTGCTCTGAGCTGGCACAGCCTGTGAACAGGGATCAACCCCCTCACAAAGGTCATGAGCACTCTTGGGAAACTGAGGTACCCTGGTCTGGTTGTCCCTTCAGGTACTCCTCAGCAGGAATCTGCAATAACACTGGAGGAACTCCTGGACAGGGAAGTGTGTTGGTGCTACCTGCACAGTAGGAAATGTGCTTTTCTGGGTCACCCACAGCTCCTTCTCAACATCTCTTATTTGGCAAAGACATCCCTGCAGCAGAGGTTTTACCATAGCAGTGGCCTCTCTCCTGGCTGAGCTCTCCAAGCATGTTCCTGGTTTTCACATTCCACTTTATAACTCCTCTGAAGCTGAGCATCCCAGTTTGCCAATACGTTGGATTCATCTTGCTTCCCTACAGCACATCAGGTTTCTTATACCACAGACATTATGCTCTTTTATCTAGGCTTAGGGTAATAGATTCAGGGTTAGAGTTGCAAGGTCTCCAAGACCAAGATTCCTAGTGAAATGCACTGTTACGCCAGACACTGGAGCAAGCCACTCTCCTGTGAATTAGCCAAAGACCATGCGAAGAGCAGCAGTGTGAGAAGTAGAGACCCAGGTTCCAGGGAACGACAGCACTAGTTCTTGCCAGGGTCGTTTTTCTCCATTCCTGTTCCCTGGATGTATTCTGTGTCCCATTTTCACTCCGTACTAACGCAGCAGTGATGCTCCCTGCCTTGGGCATCGGCTGCATTTCACCCCCTTCGCACTCTGATGGCCCAGAACACCTTAGAAGCCTCCAAGGCTTAAACTACCCCACGTCCTACTCATCAGCCAGGAACCATTTTACTCTGAGCTTACCAAGTCTACGGCCTCAGGCACATTCTCATCTTCTGATAGGGCTTGCACAACCTTTCTGGTACCTTATCAGCACCAAGAGCAGGAACAAGGTGCTTTGCTCAGACCTGACCTCTTGCCTTCTGCTCTTCAGCCAAGGGGGACGGGCATCCTGGGTCCCCATCTGCCACCAGAGCAGGAACAAAGCTTTGCAGCTCCACCACCAAATGGCATTGGCAGAACAAAACCATTTCTCCACCACACTGAGCTGTTTGGGCCAGGAAGTAAGAAGGTCCCTTAGCAAACATGGGTAAATCAGAGCATGCACACAAAGTGGATGAATGTTTAAACGGGATGGTAATGGTGCCTCCAGGCATACACCAGCCTCACCAGTACGGGGAGTACCAGCTTCCTGCACTGGCAGGTTTGCACCATGCAGGGGTTTTGTGCATCTTCAGCCAAAGCATTTCAGTTCTGGATCACCTCCTGCTGAACCCAGAGCATGCATCCCCCCTGAGCACCACTGTCAGCCCTCCTGGGACACCCCATGTGCCAGCACAGCCCTGGCACCATGCTATTAACTCGAGGTGTCCTGTTGTCGTTTGCAAATCAACATTTCACACTGAAAATATTTTATTATTCACGTGGTGCTCCCCCCTCTTCCCTCCCCCTTCTTCCCCCATGTGGAGATGAGTTTCCACTTGTCGCACCACATTCTTGGAAGAACAGGCAGAATGGAATTAAAGGTTTCAAACTAGCTCAGGGGAGGTGAAAAATTTTGCCTAAAGACAGAAGGAAAAGATTGTCAGCTGAGATTTAGAGATGCCCATAGCAGGTGAAGGATGATTGCATCCTATTCCGATGGTACATCTGATTCTGGCTCTGCCTGGGATGGTCTTTCTCTCACAAAACTTGTTTTTGTCCCATCCTCCAGTCTATCTATTCAGGTAGAAAAATGCCCTCTCTATTTTCAGAGTCTCCAGAGTCTCTAATAGCCCCTGCCACTAACTACGGAATAAGGCAATGCACACTTGAAATGGCTCCCGATTTCCTCAAGCCAGACAGATTGTTTGTGATTCCCTTACAGTCTTCTCTTGTATGACTCAGCCCTATATGAATGGCTAGAAATGAACATCAGGCTAAAACTAACAAAGTGGGTGCCAAGCAATTTTTTTTCCCCAGGATACCATTTTTTCTCAGAGTCTCATAGATGTAATTAAAAGGTGTCAGCTTTTTTGAAGGAATACCCTTGACAGTAATATGCTATAATTCAAACTGAACAATACATTCCGTTTGTTCCCTGGACCACAATGCAGTGCTATATTCCCTAAAGATTATCCTCAGGAAAGAATGCCCTGAGTTAACTGAAATAGGACAAAAATGGTCAGTGACAGCTCTGATTAAATTTATTAGACAAATTCAGAAGAGGTGGCTATATAAAAGTGTAAGACTGGGATTCAGAAGACTCTGTTCAGCCCCAAGATCAAGACTTCATTGGTATTTAGCAGTTCCCTCTCTGTCTAAAAAGCAAGAGACTTTTTCATTCCATGCTGCAGCTACTTAGGTGACTGTGGCTTTGGCACAGGATTGTCTTGTTCCCTTTTCTTGGTCATGCTGAAACCCCAAGACTTTCAGGGTCTTCTAGAAGCCTCTTTGATATCCACACATCGCTCTTTTTGCTATTATTCTCTTGAGCTGGAGAACTGATCATCTTTTACTTTCTTGACTGGGACACAAGTGGAAGGGAGATCTTTTCCCACCAGGCACCCAGTGAGCAATGCCTGCAAAAACCTCTGATTGAGTGAAATACAGAGAATCAAATGCAATAACTTTTAGGTCTGCCCTCCATTCACATTGATGCAGACCTGTGAAACTGAATGTGAGCTGGAAGGGATCCTTGGGACATTGGAGCTGAAGCACCTGAGCTAAAAGTTGCAGTGGGGCTGAGCTTCTAATAACCAGAAGAAATAATGAAATAAATATTGATAACCATGCAATTAAGGTGCATGGTGCAGATTAAGGTGGCTTTGCCCTTTGTTCTTTTCAGCAGCTGAATAAAAATAGCAAGGCTAAGACTCATGTGCCTTACATGTGACCAAATCTGCTTTTCTCTCTAGATTCACACCTGAGGGGTCTCACTAGTGGTGATGATTTGCCTCATCATATTCCATGGCAAAATGGACCCTTGGGCTTCTCATCTGAAGATTAAATCTCCAGCAAAGGCTGTTACATTTTACTCAGGATTGTCAGTCTAGCCACATCGTGGGATCAGTGCCAAATTCCCCAGCAAGGACGTGGACAATCAGCCAAACCCAAGCTACCTCCACCTTCAGAGCTGGCCAGATGTGTTGTTTTAACTTAAAATGAGAATTCTACTGAACAACAAAGTCTGAGGGAGACCAGTGGATTTAATCAGAGGGTTTGCTCCAGCCCCAGCTTTCTCACTCCAGTCCTGTGTTTTCAAGCAGCTGCTTTCACCGCAGCAGAGCACATCTCGGCTCCAAGCATCGGCGAGCTCGGGGTCCCAGGAATGCATTTCTGCCGCGGAGCACAAGTTGCTAGGAAACCAAACAAGCAACAAGTTTATCTTCAAAGCCCGGGACCTTGGAAACTGGAATTATCTGGGAGGAATACCCTTCAATGGGAACTGTCGCATCTCATCATTCCTGGCAGAAAACATTCCAGGTTGTGACGAGGCGCTGACGTGTGCCCAGGGACTCTGCAGTGACCAGTTTTCCAATAGCACCACGGTGGAAAAAATGCTGAGCATAATTGCTTTTCAAACGTATGAAGGAAAACATAAAAGGAGAAAAATAATTGCACTAAAAACAAACAAAAAAAAAAAGAAGTGAGCTAAAAAGGTTTATTGTCATCTCAGAGAGGTTTTAAGCAGCAGTGAAACATGGAAAGGTGTGTGGCCACACCAGTTATCCACCAGGGCAGAAGCATCAGGCAATATCCCACCAGGGAACTGAAGTCAGAATATTCCCTCTGGGCCTGTATGTAATTCTCAGTTTAGTTTCCAATTCAAAAAGCAGTTGAAATGATCACCAACCTTCTAAGTCACCAAAAGTTTGATGAAAATAACACTGTTACCATCAAAAGCAAGTAGCATTGATAGTGACAGCCCATCTTGTAGCTCTCAGCCTTTGCCACATTCAGTGGTGGTTTCAATCAACCTCATCCCTCTGGTGTGACCTGTCCCCATCTCTTGGTGGCTCCAGTACCAGGGCAGTCTGTAAGCAGTGGTATCTCAGGTCCCAGAGCCAAGGTCTGTGGATATCGAAATGCTGCTAGCAGATGAATTTTCCAGCTTCTTGCATTAATTCTTTGAGAACCTTTCCTTTCTCACGCAGGATATGAAAACAGTAAGATAGTTTATGCAGACGATATTCACATCTGGTGTTTTGCTAAGTTCTGTTTATGGTACACTGAGAAATGTTTTACCGTGGATGTGATACAACCTGAACCAATCACCCTAGGAGGTGTGTGAGCATTGTCCAACCGCTTTATGGAACTAGATAATATAAAAATGATTGTAAAATTAATAAATGATTCATTCTTTTGCTGGATTTGATGTTGCTACATCTCTCAGTTCCTGGCTCTACAGTGACAAAGGTCGTCTTGGGGCTCAGTCCTGTGAGAGCCAAGGACAGCCCAACACATCTCAGTTTTGGTATTGGTGCTCAGGCTGGTGTTTCTGGGGTTTTCCTGTATCACCCCAACAACACTGGCCTCAAGCTTGGAGTACTTGGAAAGATTGTCCCATGTGAACAAGGTCCACCTTTAACCAGACACCTAAATTACGGGTTTGTACCAATGTCACTACATCAGTGACAGAAAACTCAATGTGCAACCCATCAGAATTTGGAGTTAACCAAAGCTGAAGGCACCCAGCTAATTGCAATACTCAGAAAAAATAAAATTAAATCTTTTGGAGAGCGTTCCAATGTCCTAAAAAGAAGCTGTGGCTCCAGGCTTAAAATACCTTCAGAAAAAATGGAGAGGTGGCAAAGTCTAGTAGAGAGAGCACAGATCTTGGAATTAAGGAACAAACACACACATCAGCTGAAGCACTCAGAAACCTAATTCCTGGATGATTTCCTCAGATTCATGTGCCAAACTGTCATTCAAGATCCAAGGCCCAGTCTTTAAAAATCAGCCATGCTGTAACGCACAGGCAGATGTTTGTGAGTGTTGCTGCTGTACGTTGGAAAGAGACAGCCCTGAAAATATGTGTCATATGCCGTGTTCTGGCAGCCACCAGTGACAATTCTTCTGCTGCAGTGTCAGATGGCTTTTAGGATGGGTGGATCCAAGTTCTGTTTCTGCAGGCGACGTCAAGCTGCGAGTGGTCATGTTGTGCAATGTAATGATGGACCAGATGTTCCTGGATGGCCATAGATCGGTACAAAATCCTGAAGAAAAGGAAGGAGATAGAAATGTCTGTGTATTGAATGACTGTTGTTGTGCTTCTTCATAAAAAGTTATGTTTTCAAGGTATATCTGATCACCCTTGGAACTCTGAGGGTTTTAATAAAGTCCTGAATGAGCAGGTCTGCACCAATTTGGAGTTCTTTCCACGGAAAAGGCAGGGATAACTATTAACTGGTGCAGAAGTGCAACTGTACTGTTATATCTTAAAAATTAGCAGTGGCGTAGGTCCCTTGGGTATCTCCCAGAGAGGCAACCCCACTTCACCTTCCTCCTTGCAACCACCCTGCAAGTAGAAGCACTTGCAAATATGCAATTAAGAGATAACGTCAGCGAGATAGAGCATAATTGCTGGGTAATGGTCTCTTGCCTCTCTACAACCACCACGCCAAAGCAGCGACATTTATTTCCCAAGCGGAAGATGCAGCTTTGCCCCCGTGATAACACAATCTGACAGCTCCCTCCACGGCGGGCTGGGTCAGTGCCTGACGTGGCCCAGTGTGGCTCCTTTTGGCTGTGGGCTGCTGGAGCAGTTGTTCATCGCTGAACAGTTTGCATTCCTCTTGGCTTAGAGCACACGGATATGCCCAAGCTGCTGAAATACGATTCAGCCCCTGGCTCTGTTACCAGCCTCCTATTTCCCCTCATGCCTGGCCTTGCAGGAGAACAGCGGGGAATGGCCGTGGCACGAGCAGATCTGAGGCTGGACAGGGAAAGCTGCACTTTTTACTCATCCAATAGGTCAAGAAGCTTTGTTATCCATCTGACTTTGGACACCGCTGCTCTGTGTGGGAGAGGGAGGACAATGTACATACATTAGAGACACAGAGGATCACCATTCTTGCTGTGACCCCTTTGGGCAGTGTCAGAAGAAAAAGAAAGAATGGATTGGCCAGTGGGAGAAAACCATCTGTTTGCTCCTAAGTCTGAATGGATGTTCCCTGAGCGAGCAGCTGAGCCAGTGCAAGACAATTGCCTTCCTCCCTTCCCTGGTGTTACCAGTCCCTCCCCAAGGTCACAGAGTAGATGGGTCTGCTGAGCACTCACGTGCTTTGTGCGAGACGTCCCGGCTGCGGCACAGGCTGGGGTTTTGTCTGAAGCTGCTCAAGGAGGTCACAGGACCCCATCAGCAGCTGGAGGGGTGGGGTGGAAAATTCCAGGTGCCAACGGCAATGGAACTGGGGGAATCACAGCCAGGCCGAGGAAATACCTGTCTACCATGTCCCTGGGGATTGGAGGGAACATGCCTGCCTGGGGTAGGTAGGCAGTTTGGAAGAAGGTTCTTGTTGTTCAGGTAGGCACTTGGCTGAAATCCAAGGGTGTCAGTAGGCGACTTTCACAAGAGCAAGACACACAGAGAAAATCCCCCAGTGGTTTTCTGTGCTAACTATTATTCCCTGCTGGAATGGGATAGGTCTTATCTTTTCAAGGAAACTGTCAAAAATTTTCTTCCTGAGAACATCTCCCCCCCACCATTGCCTAATTGCTGCACAAAGCTAAAAATAAATGCACTGCTTTCCACTGAACTGCCTGCGCACAGGAGACGGGAGCAGGGGCTGGCTGGGAAGCTCCTCCACATTGAAGCAAAGCAGAATGTGCAGACAAGACCTGTTGACTGGCAAAGCAAACCCTCCCCTGGCTGTTTTCTATGTCCACAGCACGACTTCTCCATGCTTACTTCACTCTGTTCTCCTTTGTACAACGTGCCAGGGCTCCCTTTACTACCCTGCTGCAGCTCCTTCTGTGCTTCTCCTTTGAGAAGATTGGAGAGCCAGCTGCTCATCTTCTCCTCTGCCTGCAAGCAGGGATTGGGATCCATGTGCTTCACCCAGACCTCATCCTTTTCCTCCTTTTGCAGTCTTCTACAAAACACCCGTGTTCCCCAGGAGACCAAGGGGCAAAGCTTGGCCAGAATTAACCAATGGTGCTCCTGTTGCCTTGCAGAGTTAGGGCTAAAGCAGGTGAGAAAAATACCAAATGCTGTTAAAAGTGCTCATCCCAACTTTAGTTCCTGTGTCTGCTTCTGCCAGAGAAAGGACCTGCAGCCTTGCAGCAGTGACAGCATCGGGAAGGATGCTGTCAGGAGCACTGCAGGTCAGAAGGTGGAGAGCAGAGCGGTAAACCTGTGGAAGGTTGTTCTCTGTGCCAAAATACCTCACCCTGAGGTCCACACTGCAGTGCAAAGCCATGTGGCCAATTTTCATGAGCTTCATTGGTCCTATTTGCTGTGGCCCCTTGGCTCAGTCCTCTAGCAATTGTCCAGTCACAAGGACAGGGATGAGTTTGGCTTTCAACACAACACATTACATGGACCTGCCTTCCCAAAGTGCCCTATGTTCTTCCTCCAAACCCCCACAAGCTGACAGATGTGGACTTGATGGGTTTTTAGTGTTTAAAAGGCCACAGAACTGCAAGGAGGGTCTGAAGTATGCGGACCCAAAGCAAGCTGTGGGCTTCTGGCTCCTCAGCCCCCAGGAGATTCTGCTTTTAAAAGTATCCTGCTCAGTCAGTGAAACAGGAGGGACATAGGGAGAGGAAAAAATCCCTTTTCTCCTTGCAGGTTAAAGAAACTGCTGTCTGATCAGTTCAGTGCTAAGTTCGAAAATTTCTTTTAAGGAGCGTGTAAAAGACAGCCAGATATCTTGCTTCTTGCACGGATCTATAGTTTCACAGGGTCACCGGGTACTCAAGACTTATCAGGGGATGCCCAGTCAAACTGCATTTTTGGTTGCCTAAATGAACCATCATTTGCTGAGGCTGAATAAAAAAAGTGGGTTATTTGGGCTCTGGAGCTGGATTACCAAACAGTGGGGATTTCTAGAAGAATTTCCTGCACTTCCTGTGTTGTACCTGCCAGCCCTGTGCACACATTTGAGATGCCCTCAGGCATCTCAGACAGGACCAGATGTCTGCCTTTAAGCAGCAGAATTACACCCTGGATCTCCCATGGAAGCTCAGACTTGTAGCTTGTAGGTAGGCAGCCACGTGCATTTGGATATTTTTGTTCCTGTTCTACTACACAGGAAATAACTCATTCTCATTTTACGGGCTGTGTCAAAATGCAGGGCAAAGGAAGGAAAAGGAAAACCCTGGCAACCTGAAGGCCTTCCTGAACTCAGACAAGTCATGGACAGCTATCTGATTTTATCCTGAATGAGAAACTAATTCCAGTGAAGTTAGCAGGATCTTTGCATGAGGGTTAAGAGGAAGGATTTCAGCTTCCCGAGAAAACCCACTCACTGAAACTCCCTAGAAATTCAAATACCAGATTGATAAGGTCAGGAAAAAGCAATCTTGGCTGCTTATCCAAAGGCTAATCGCTGATCTTTTGTGCTGGTTGTGTGTAGTATCTGCATCTTGATAAAAAATAATCCTGTCATCGGCTTCTGCTGAGAGAGGGTGAAGGGAGGAGTTAGCAAGAAATCTGGTGCCCTTCTCTCAGCAAGGGATTCTGGCGCGCCTTACGAGCATCGTCGATTTTCATTGACTTCAACATATTTCAGATCAAGGGGAAAATCCAGAGAAAGGAGAATGCATCAAGCTAAAAGATGATGAGAGTCCTAGGAATAGTGACAGTGAAAAGTGTGACCTCATTTTCACTGGAAAGATAACAGGGGGAAAAATAGATGCCACACCGAACTCTGCAGCATCTTTTTCTGCTCAGGTTTTTAAAATAAAAGACAGAATTTCCCTGTTTGGGTGTGCTGCCTGTTGTTATTTTCTAGAAAATGCAGTTAAGGTGCACGGTTTTTTTTCTTGCTCAGCCCTGCCCAGCTCTTTAAATCCAGAGATTTTCTGGGAAATGCAAAGTCTGACTCAGATCATGAAGTGTCAGGTCCAAAGATCTTTGACTCCCACTGACTCCGGAAAAGTTTGTACAGCCTGGCTGCGACTCATACCAATGAATGCTGGACAAGTGAAAATAAGTTGCTTCAATCTGAACTAGTCCCCCTTGGGTTGCCTTTACAGCCTGTGGAGAGGAGTCAGATGCTGCTGGAGAGCAGTTCCTCTGACCTATTTTAGTCCGAGATGAGTCACTCCCTGAAAGAACCTGTTTTTCCCCATGGACCATACAGGGAGTCCAGGATGGCTAGCTCAGACTTGTGCCTGACTTTGAGACAATTCCTCCTCCACCTGTCTGTTTCTGTGGGGCTGTGCTTCACTGCTTCTCACTGCGTGGATCACATTATTGCAAGAGCAGATCCATCCTCGCTGCCACCAGACATCACATACCAGGGTTTGACTGATAACTATTCTGATCACAGTGCGAGCGGCTGCCAGGGTCAGGCTGGTCTTCCAATATAGCTAAAACTGTCACATTTTGTGCGAACAGAGTTATAAATGGGATCTCGAAAGCATTTCTGTTCCAGCAGAAATCAGGGGAGATGTGGTGTCTCGGGGTGATCCCCCCGCGTTGGAAGGACTTGAGGCAGGAAGCTGAAAACAAGTAACAGGCAATCTCATTATCTGCATATACACAGCAAATGGTGTGGAAAGAGCCTCTCCTCCTCGGCTCTCCTGTGTGCTGGTTGATACCTGGTGTGGCTCCAGTCAGTCTCATCTATTCTAGTGCAAGTGAAAGCTGTGTCTGGTCAGGGAATGGTAAAGATAAGGTATGAGAGGGTCAGGGGACTCTCACAGCAGGGATATGCAGGCCACTTCCTTCAGTATTCTTGTATCTAATGTTAATTCTAGGAAATAAAAACCATTTGACACATCTGCTCTTAGTTATTTTGCACAGGCCCAAATTTACCAAATCAGTTGTCGAAAGCTAGACACTGAGGCTGTCAACATGCATCTCCTTCTGGATTCAGTTGTGATGATGGAGATGTTCCCAACCTGCTCTTTCTGCCCCCATCACCTTCTACACAGACCCTCTCACCTCAAATCTGCTGCTGGTTTTCTCTGTAGTCCAGACCCCAGTCCGTTCAGCTCAGAAGAGCTCCCTGAGCTGAGAGCAGCATGCTAGTCCTCTGGAAAAGGGTCTTTTCCGTGGCTCTGGCAGCTGGGGACGTGCTGGATGATGCACTGTGCTCCCTCAGGCACTGTCATCTCAGCTGGTCTCCAGCTTTCCCCCCAGCATGAGGCACTGCACGTCAGACAATGTGTATGGCCAGAGGCTTCCCTCGTCCTGGAGCTGCTGGACCCTGGATTAGCTGCTCTCCCTAAAGACAAACACCTTCTCCAGGCCTGGTGATGCTGTGGGTCCTGGGATGGGTTTATTTAGATGTCAAGCAGTCAGAGCTGCTACAACCCAGCAATTCCAGCTCTGGATATGTGGCCACTGCAGGGAGTGATGCCACAGTGGTGCAGGGGAACAAGCAACTCCTTCTGCCATCTCCAGCCTTTACAAAGGAGAAGGTTCCCCGACATGCTGCCATCTTAGAGACTCCCATGGGGTGCTGTTGGGGCTACAGCAGGGCAAAACAGTTCCTTCTTGGTTATGTCTGAGGCGTAGGAAAGGATGAGGCAGCTCAGGCTGCAGGTAAAGCTCCAGCTCACATACAACTTATTCCCTTCAACTGACCACTGGCACAGACACAGCATCTGGGCTGGTGAAAAACTTCCCTCACATCACCCAAGGACCATCTCATCGCCTTCTGTTCTGTCACTGCTTCATTCACCTGTGATTTGCTTCCTCTTTTCACCACTGTAAATAACCACAAGGGGTAACATGATGGACAGCCCAGCCCTGAGACAGCCACCAGCCACTGGTGCTTAGCAGCAGCCCGGAGCTGTGACGGGAGCACAACATAAAGCAGCTTCCAACAGCTTCCAACTCCTGAGCTCAGGTAGCAGCTGGAGATGCAGCCAGAGCCCTTGCAAGCTCAGTTCACTCATGGCAGGGCTGAGTGATGCACACCCCTGAACCTAAGCCAGACAAATTTTTGGAGGTCTCCCAAAAAGCCCAAAGTCCCTTTGCAGCTGGTCCATGGAGAACAGCCTTTACAAGTTTCTAGACAAGCCTAGACTTGCCTGCCTGGATCACTCCACACCTCCAAAATATAAATCTTTCCAATTGCTAATTAGCACAATCCTTGGCAACTCCACTAAGCAGAAGCCACCAGCCCTCCCACACACTCGTATTTCTGTGACATTGGCATAAGGAGCAACTTATTTGACACCCATAAATTTACCTCATGGTAAAACCACGTGAGAGCACAGAGAAGCAATTGCCTGGATCTTCAGGTACATTTTCCAGTGGGAAATTAAAGAGAAGAGAAAGGATAAAAAAAATAATTACTGAAACACCAACTACCTAGCTGTTAGGAAATAAAAAGTATGGTGATAGGGATAGGGTTGCTCTTTGATGAGGGGCTAATTGGTTTGTGTAAGCTCCAGCATCACTGGAGGAAATCCGTGCAGTACATTGCTTGTTTGTCTCCTCCCTTCCAATTCCTATTCATGCACGCACCACGTTTGACTGCAAATTGCAGCCATTTCCACAAACTTGTCACCTCTTCCTCGGAGTGTGTTAGCGAAAGAGGGAAGTCAGATGCTCTGCACTTTCCCTCAGTAGCTCTTAGCGCATGTTTTGGCTTTAATCGGGAACAAAATGCTTTCTTAAGTAGCATCTGATGTTGCTGGTTGTCTGCTCCGTGCTCGGGGTTATGGCCCAGAGCATTTGGATAATGGGTCACGTTTGGATAATGGGTCACGTTGGATACGGACATGAAGGCGACTTGCTCGAGACAGGAGTTGAAACGTGGCTTAAGCACTGCTCGAGGGAGCAAAAGTTTTGCTGGTGTTGCTTTTTCCACATCTTCCTGATGCTGTGAGTTTAATTGCAACAGGGCAGCATGTGCACACTAGCATGGGAAAGGATTTTGGGGGCAAAAATGCTAGAAATGGAACAGACAAAGGGTTGCATTGGTGCAAAGCAGAGAAATAGCCTTCCATGTGATGTTGCTCCCCAGAGTAAATGGGACAGGATGGGATGAAGGAGCTTGAAGGAGAGGCACTTCGTGCATCCAGGCTCCCAGAGAGGCCGCACTGCAAGGACTGGAAACCACCTGCAATTCCTCAGCCGGGGATTCCTGCGGGAAGGAGCTGCCATAGGCAGGGGCTGTGCCAATGCGGCACGGTGACAAGCCTTGCCTCCTCTTGGCCAGCTGCAGGGAGGGGAAGGGAGCAGATCTGGGATGCAGGGGAGCAAATTAAGGCTATGACAGATGAGCTTTGGCAGGAAGAGCTGTGGCAGATTCCATCTCTGCTGTCAGAAAAGCGACTGCCCCCACAGCTCAGCTGCTTGGGGTTGGACCCAACTCACCACCAGTTTGGGCACCAGTGCCAGGACCAAGTGCCCCCGGGGCCGGTGGGGCAGAGGGTCAAGGCAAAACATGTGCAGGAAGAAGGGGCAGAGCTGATCTGCCAAAACCTTCTCTTTTAGGCTGACAGCTCTCAGCATTGCTGCTGTGATAACTCCACCCTGGTCACCTTCAAGCCAAGGCGAACCAAGGGTTGGAGTCAACAGCTTCTATAGGTCTTTTGGACCCCTCCTGCAGGGAAACTGGTATTTAAGTGAGTTTACTGCCTATTTTTGTCTAATTTGCATTACTTGTGCAGTGCCAAGTGGCTGTGGGGAAATGCCAGGCCTAGTAAAATTACTCTTTTTGAAGTAAAGGGGGTAAATTTGGTCCACTGCAGCTCTCCTAAAGGGAGAGTAAATAGGCATCTCTGTGTGCTGATGGCAGGCCACACTCACACCTGTCGAGTGCTTTTTGGTCCTGTGTTTCTCTCCTGCATAATTTGCTTCTAACTTTGCAACCCTGGCACCATCCACCCCTTTCCAATGGACTGCAACAGCAGTTCTGCCTTTTGTTTGTCCACGTGGAAGAATCAGCCCCATCGGTGCATTGGTGTTCCTGTCCTTGCTGTGATTAAACAGCAATAATAACAACCAAATTAATTTGTTAAACAGATTTCACACACACTAATGCGTCAGGGACAGAGTGTTTATGCATCCCTGCGACTTCTGGGTGCTTTCAGTCTCCAGCTGCTGTCCCTGCCTCAGCCTGGGCGGAGCAGCAAAGTCCAAGCTCGCGTTCCTGTTTATTTACAAAGTGATCTCGCAGCCAAATCGCCACCCCCCATCCCATTTTTACAGGCTTTTTCCTTATTAAGGTATAAGTAGCTTATTCTCGCCTGTCCTATGCAAAGTCCAGATGGCAGCTAGAAAGGGCAGCCCCATCAGACACCCACCAGCTGTCGCCTGTAACCTCCATGCCAGCCATCCCCAAAACAGCCTTTTATTGCCTGCAAGTCTTTAGTTTACACTAACACAATGTTGGATTTTTTTTTTCTTCCGGGAAGAACAATGAAGTCTTGATCTGAGTTTCAGGATTGCCACTGGTTTAAAGATGTTGGGCAGCCAGTGACTGGGGCTATAAGTAATTAGGGGATTATAACTATTGCTTTTTCCTTTCTCTATTTGCATGGGATAGGACAGAACTTTTTCTGCTACCTTGTTTCCCTGTCTCTCACTTATGAGTTATTCCTGTTAATCATTCAAGAAAGTGGGAAAGAAAATTTCTTTACAAAGAAGAAGCTGTGACTGCAAGAGCACAAGGACTACCAGGAGGATTCATGGACTGATGCAATTTTTTTCACATTTTCACGTGTACTTACTTGTGCTTGTCTTGTTCTAAATTTTCTCCCTCTATCTCAAGTTTTCTGTAATCACTCCAAAGAGGATGGTCACGGGTTCTGCTATCAGGCTAATAAAGTGCAGTGGAGTCAACAGACCTGTCTCTGTTGACTTTAAGCTTTGGGAAGTGCAACAGAGAGTAAAAACAAGTCCCTTATGACAATAACAAAGTTGCCGGGGTTAATGGGTGCTTTTGATGCCAGAGATCTTTTAGGATTCATGTAATTCAGAGGAACAAAACACTTCTTAAACTCCCGGCCGTGCGCTCTTTGATTCACTGTGATCCCCATAAATTTAAGGCAAAGCCAGATGAGCTTTTTAAACCAGAATGAGTGTGCCCCATCTGAATCCTCACTGCAGCCACGGCTGTGTGCAGGCAGGAGGAGGGGGCTGCAAATGCATGAGGGGCTTTAGAGCTGCCTTTGGTTTCTAAAGCATTATATCTTGGGCTCTCCTATGTCAGTGCTCATATCCCTCCACCCTAGGGGCAAAATGAGGTGTTTCTTGTCCCTGCTTTTCCCTGGGCACCCACATGGGAGGCTGCCAGGCAGGGAGGTGATTTTAGGCACCTGACCCTCCTCATGCCCTCTAAAGCTGTGGTTTTTAGCTCAAGGCAGTGGGTTTTTGGCGACAGCAAGATAAGAATCACAGTGAGGAGAAAGACAGCACCAAGCCCCACACAGCTCCAGCCCAAGGCATCTGCTCCTCTCCTGCCAGGAGCCTCCAGTCTCTCAGGTCTAAGGGAACCAGGCACCAGCCCTCATCGCTCTTGCAGAACAGCTTTATCAGGAGGGCTGTGTGATAAGGGAAATTATTAGCTAGCTGCCATGTTAAGTGGTTGGGAGTGGGTGGATGCACAAGACCTGAGTGGTCCTGGCAAAGAGAGATCAGTGTTATCCCAAAGAAGCGCAAACCTGGAAGCCCTGGGGAATATTAATAGAAACTGTGTGAAATCTGCAGCCCTAGAAACCCTGCTGCTCTCTCGGAGTAATTAGCTAAATGTGAAGTGCTGTTTGCCTGAAAGCTGGAAATAGCAGCGCTGAGAGAAAGTAGAGACATCAGAGCATCCATCGAAACAGGCGCTGCTAACTGGTGTTGAGCAATTAAAACACTTTCTCTGGAAATGCCCGTGAGTTTTAATCACCCCACTGCTGAGAGATGCCCTCAATATCGTTGCCAAAAGTCTGCCTCTGGTCTGTTGGGACCTGCCTTCTCCATCCAGGTGCTTCATTCACTCAGGCGGTGGCAATAAAGCAGCCAAACTGGTTTTAAAGCCCTGTTTAATTCTGAAGCCTGTCATGTTGACTTTGTTCGGACAATAATCAGATAAAAATAGCATCCAGGTTTTCCTTCCTGACACCTCCAAAAGCTGCACAGAAGTCCTTTTAAATTGATCTAATATGACTGAGAGTGATCTGTGGAGTACGGGAGACAGTGAGATGGTGACCCCAATCAATGGATTCCCCTCTCCCTGTGGGAACAAGATGATAATTTGTCCCATGGCGGCACTGACAGTGTTGCAATATTGGTGCCAGAGAAAACAGTTTTGGCTATGAGGCCATTTTCTTTATCTGATTCTTATCTGCCTCCATCCCCCAAAGGACAGGGTCACGCTCATGCATGGCATAAGGCTCACAAAGAGGGTTTGTTAAATTTAGATGGGCTTCCATTCAACTGGAGAACACGGAGGGAGCTATTGCAGGGGTCAAGCTGCCATCTCAGGTCAGAGATGAGCACCAAGACAATCCCTGGGTCTGAGGCTCCTATCAGCCCTATTTATGGCTTTGTGATAGGTTTGGATGTAGACCCTGTTTTATGTCTCATTGCATGGGGATTCCTAAACCAGCTGGGAAGCCCGGGCAGAGCAGGGTGATAAAGAAAGCAGGAACAGTGACAAAAGTTTGGCCACAGTGAGGTGACACCGGGGATGGGTGTGTGGGAAGCCAGTGCAGGAGTCTCTGACTCACACTCATGTTCTGGGCAAGTGTCACACATCAACCCCACTCAAGATGTCCTCTGCAGGAGCACAAAAATGGCTCGTGGTCCTACCCAGGGGACAGTCTGGGTGCCTCATTACCTGGAAAGTGATCACCTGAAGGCCACAGGCAGCTGAATTCGTAGGTGGAGGAGTCGGCCCCCACAGCCATTCCTGCCAGCAGAATGATCTGTCACAGCATTTTTCACCAGGCAGATGTAAACAAGCTGTGTGAATGCAGCCAGATTATCTCTCTTTTTTTTCCTTTTTTTTTTTTTCTCCAGACATACTTTGGGAGGCTTTGTTAGACCACAGCCCCAGCCTGCTGCTGGTCTGCTGAAGACAACATTTCCCAGCCAGCAAACCAGCCCAAACCTTTTGCTGAAACAGGACCTGGTTTCGTTGTTTTCTTCTCAATTCTCACAAAAAATCAAAATGAGGAAATAATACCTAGTTTTAAGGCCTGATTTCCAAGAATTTAGCACATTATGTTGTGGCTTTCCTGCCTCACTTCTGGTTAATTTTCCTCCCACTCTGCCTCAGTCTTCAAGACACCGAGCTGAGTTAAAGCCTGGGTGCCCCTTTGAGTCCTGGTGTTCCACCAGACAGTGCCACAGCCAGCCTGTCCCTTCTGCAGCCCCGGCCACAAAGCACCTGCTGACAGCTCAACTGCTTGAGATCCACCTCAACCTGAGCCCTTTTTGGATGCTTTACCACTCCTCTGGGACCATGGTGAGAAGTGACTCCATTCAGGAGGCCACTGGAGAGCTGTGGGCTTCACTTCAGGGCCTGAAGAGGTCCAGAGGGTTTGGAGATGGAAAAGTCTTAGAAAATCTTCAGGGAAGTCACCTGCTCACATGAAATGCATATTAATACCATGTGTCAGCCCAGAACTCACCTTTTCTGGACGAATAACTTATCTTCACAGCACAGCTGTCAATCTCCAGCCCCCTCCCTGATTCTTGGGCTAGAGGCTCAACCAGAGAAATCTGCTCCACTTGCAGAGGTCAACCCTGAAGCAAGAGAGAATTTGTGATTAAATTGTGATCTAATTATCAGAGCAGACATCCCAGAGGCACCAGCTAGCTGAATAGGCAGATAGTGTTTCATTAAAGTAATTCCTTTTTTTTTCATGTTTGTGGAGCTCCAGGAGAGGGTTGGTTGAGTTTATTCCAAGGTAGATAAACAGTGAGTTGAAAAGCTCCTTCTCTCTGGTCATGGACTCATAATTAAGACTCTTTTGCTCCTAGCAGGGTCAGAAATAGGGCACAAACGCAGCAGCTGAGAGCTGAGCTGGAGGCAAAGTGTGTAAAGATGGGATCATTAAGGTTGGAAAAGACCTGTGGGACCATCAAGTCCAACTGTTGACCCAGCACCATTGTGTTCACCGCTAAACCCTGTCCACAAGTGCCACATCCAAGGCTTTTGAATCCCTCCAGGGACGGTGACTCCACCACTACCCTGGGCAGCCTCTTCCAATGCCTGACAAACCTTTCAGTGAAGAAATTTTCCCTAATATCCAATCTAAACCACACTTGGCACAACTTGAGGCCATTTCATCTGGCCCTGTCACTTGTTACCTGGGAGGAGAGACTGACCCACACCTCTCTACAACCTCCTTTTAGTTGTAGAGAGTAGTAAAGTCTCTCCTGAGCCTCTTTTTCTCCATGCTAAACAATCTCAGCTCCTTCAACTACCTCTCGTAAGTATAGCTGGAAACTCAACTCCAAACAAGCAAAGAACTTTCTCAACCCCAGTTGAATAGTTTGTTGCTGTCTCTCTCCACGTCCTGTTCAAGCCCCAGGCAGGTCCCAGGTGGTGGGTGCTGACCCATCCTCCCTGTCTTTCCTTGCACTTTGTCTGAATTATTGATGCATTTTTCCTGCAGAATTTTAGGCAGGTATCAAGCAGCAAACTCTGCTTTGGGTAGGGAGCTCTTTGCTCTCTTCTCTTCTTGCCTACAGATTTTTGAGCCAAAAACCACGAAAAAAAAAATCTAAAAATGCTTCCACCTGGTATAAGGCTCACAAAAGAGCCTCATTAAACTTTGATGATTACACATTCAAATGGAGCTCAGTTGGACAAAAAGGGAGCTGCTGCTGAGGACAAGCCAGTTTTTCAAGACTCAGCTCAAAGGGGCTGTTGGCTAAATGTGGGAAAGCTTGGCAAGGGATTTAGCTCCACAGAGGAGCCTGATCAGAGAGCCAACCTGACAAAGGGTTCTGGCACTTAGAGAAATCAAGGCCCTTCCAGCCACTTGAAAGGAAACTTGTGCAGAAGGAAGAACAAAGAGGCAGGATTTTTTTGTGTGTGTGTAACACAGGCATCCTTTGAATTGAAGAACCTGCATAGTGAAAAGAAAGCTTCCTTACAGGAGGTGGGAGCAGTGAGGGGTTTAGAAGAGAAACCCACTGTAGGAGGAGAAAGATATAGGACACTTTTTGGGGTATATGAATGAATTCAGCAGAGTGTAAGGAAAAACTCAACTCAGGCAGGGAAGTGCTGCTGATCTTGTGTTGTTTTGTCTCTCCAGCTGTTTATTCCTTGTGCCACGGTGAAGAGTGACTGTGCTTTGAGCTCCTGCAAAGTACATGCACTCACACAATCCTGCAGCAGGACGACCTCAGGAGAGAGGAACAACAAACTCACAGTACCCACAAGGGTTGACCAGCACATCTGCACCACAGAGTCAAGTTTCTGGGGCATAGCAGTAGGAGACACATCCAGGCAGGATCTGGGGAGCTCCAGAAAACCAGGAGTAATGCAACCTACTTAAATGAGGGGGTCAGGCCAGGACACACCAGAATCACCTGTCGATCCGTGCTTCAGTGGAGACTCTAATTGGAGCTGTGCCAGGTGATGCTTTACAGGGAGATAGAGCAGCCAAGCTTCCCCACCATAAGTAAGCACAGACACATTTGTTATAAAAAAGTCATTTTTCTGGCCCATTTATTCCATTTTGACAACCGGTTAGAGAATGAGCTGCAAAGCCTCAGTTCCCCCTTCCCTGCCAGTGAACACTCCTCTGAGGATGGTTTGTCAATGCTGATCAGCAGCAGTGGCTGAAGCTTTTCTTTGAAAATCAATTTCTTTTCAAGACTGGGTTTTCATTAAAGAGATTTTAAATTCATCCTTTTTCTGCAAATGAACTCACTATAATTTGGAAACACTTGTTGCTGGAGAAAAGACTGAATCCCTCAAATCAAAGTATGTCCATGGAGATGTATACATACATGGATGTGCATATACATACAGGAAAGTGTTTACATTTTGTATAATAGTGCGTGTAGATGTACGCAGTTCTGTTTCCCCATAACAAGTGGGCATGTAGCATTTCTCTGAAAAAGGGGAATTTTTCGACGGAAAATTTAGACAAAACCGAAACTCTTATCAGTGACCACCATTTCCCTCAGGCCACCTGTTGGTTCCTCCCTTGGTGTCACAGTGCTTAACCAGAGCTTTTCTGCTCGGGAGGGTGGTGGCACACATGGCCCTGCCACCTCCCCACCCTGGAGATGTCCCATGCCTCGGGGAAACCCAAGACCACAAAATCCCCCACGCCACAAAAACCCCGTGCACTGCTGCTCCCATTTTAGGGCAACCCCACTGGGAAGGTCCAAGACAGTGGGTTAAAGCAGCAATGGGTTCTGAGGTTCTGCTCGTGGCTCCAGAAGGGTCAGGAGCTGTGCTCGCTGAGCAGCCAAATGGCTGGGGGTATTTTTGGGTTTAACAGGAATTTGGATTGGGAAACACCAGAGTAAAAACCATGCCTTTGAAAATTCAGCCCTGTCCAAACATGATTACTGAGGGGTGAGTGTTCAAACCCCTATCTGTCCTCGAGAGAGAAGAGAAGAGAAGAGAAGAGAAGAGAAGAGAAGAGAAGAGAAGAGAAGAGAAGAGAAGAGAAGAGAAGAGAAAAGAGAAGAGAGGAGAAAAGTTGGAAGAGACCTTGAATGATCATCTGGTCCAACTGCCTGACCAATTCAGGACTGATCAAATTTAAAGTGTTGTCCAAATGCCTCTCAAATACTGATAGGCCTGGGGCATGGACCACCTCTTTAAGAAGCCTGTTCCAGTGTTTGACCACCCTTTCAGTAAATAAATGCTTCCCAATGTCCTGTCTAAACCTCCCCAGGCATAGCTTTGGACCATTCCCATGTGTCCTGCCAGTGGATCCCAGGGAGAAGGGCTCAGATGTCCCACTGCTCTGCTGTTTTACGGCAAAGAGGGAGGCAGCAAACTGTGAACAAAAGAGTTGTGGAGGGGGGGAAGGGAATATTCAGCTCCCTTTCTTGTGTCCTGCTGGCTTGCCAAGTTGCCCTCAGAGGAGCCCTGGCTTTCATTAGCGATCCCTGCTCGCCGTACGTGATCAGATACCGGCCATGTGAACACCACATCTCTGTCCCAGCCCGGCGCTGGCTCCCGGCCACCTTCAGATGTTTGCTGTGAGGAGCAGCTGGGAAGCCTGCGGAGCCTGGAAAGGCTTTATGGGATCTCACCAGGGCGGAGAGCAACCTGGAGGGCAGAGTCCCAGCGCCCCATTCACAGCACCTAACACTGAGCAGGGTTAATGAGTGTCATGAAGGGACCTCGTTAATTTAAATCCACATCCTTGGGGATTAACGCTGAACAATGCTACAGTCACACCTACAATCGAAGGATGCGGGATTTAGAGTTTTATTCCAGGTTATCAAAGTGCTGCCCAGGGAATATTGCCACAGGGCTCTGTTCCCAGCCCTGTACAGCATGGGTTTGGATTTATTCCTTTTTCCCTGCTCTTACTCCGGTAACGCCCAGCAGACCCCTCCCTGGGGCTGCTCCCGCAATCCATGGCTATGGGAAAGAAAAGGGGAAGAGGTGGGTTTGGGGAGTAGGAGATAAATGGATATCAGGAGGTCAGCTGGAGGAAGGAGAGGTCAGGACTGAGAGAGCACGGATCAGATAACGAGTTAGGCAGGGTAAAAAAAAAAAACACAGGAAATTCACATTTGTTACAGGAGAAAAGGAGGAAGCAACTAAAGGGGATGAAATGGGTGAGGATACAGTTAAGTTAACAGCCAGGGAAGATGCGAGGTGGAAGAAAGCAATTTTTTCTCTTCCAAAATATGCAGATGGGCTTGACTGCAATGTTTCACCGACTGAAAGCAATTTCAGGAAATTGTTCCCGAGTGAAAAAAAAATAAAATACATTATTTTTTTAGCAGAAATATTTCACTTCTCTTTGAAGCTTCTCTCATATTAACAAATTATCTGAGCAATTTATGAAAATACTTAAGAGATCACTGTGGTCAGACCAAGTGCTTGTTTGGCCCAAAACACAGTTATTTAATTAAAATGCCATTTCTGGTTACCTCACGGCAAATACGTTGATTTTTTCCAGCCTGGCCACCCCTCACCCCATCAGTTATTTGTGCAGTTCTGCTTTTCAGCAAATTTACACAGCTGACAGCCAAGGATGCGAGCCCTGCAGATGGGAACGAGAAGGAAGTCCTGTGAAGCAAGAAAGGTGATCATTAGAGTCTGACCAAATCCATTGCCTGCAAATATTAGCAGAGCACAGCTCGTCTCCGTTACGTGGGCATGGAGAGGGAGGTTGCTCTGCTCTCTCTCGCCAGTATCGTTTCAATCCGAGGCACAGTCAGCTGGGTTGGAAAGAAAACAGCTTTCCAAGCTCTTTTCCAAGTCTCGGGTGTGTGAATAAACACTCCAGCTCGCAGAGGAAGCTGGTGACAGATGGAGCAAGAGTTCTCAGCTCTTCTGCTGCACTGGCCTGGGCTCCAACCACGAAACCGCAGTGACTTTTCCTATCAGCTAACCTGACTCACCCGTGCTCCCTGCTCAGCCCTGGCCCATCGGTGCTGAGCCAGCAGCTGGGTCTCATCAAGGCTTTGCAGCCCCTGCACTTTGCTCCATCACTGCAGCTCAGTGCACAAATACCTGAGATGACTCCATCCCAGCTCATGGGATGTGGAACAGGTGAAGGAACTGTGGGAAAAGGAGGAAAAGTTGCTGGTGCTGAGCTGCTGTGGGTGCCCATGGGCTGGATTACCCTGCTGTGGGCATTTTGCACTGTCAGTGCTCTGAAAACCAAAGACACAAAACTTGCTGCAACAACTTGAATTTGAAGGGTGATGCTCACACAGCTCTCATCAGCACATGTCCACAGTAATTTCTGCATGGGCAAGGGGAAATCCAGATTAAATGTTAAGAGGAAATTTCTTACTGGGAGGGTGGTGAGGCACTGGAACAGATTCCCCTGAGAAGCTGTGGACGCTTCATCCCTGGAAATGTTCAAGGTGAGGCTGGATAGGGCTCTGAGCAACCTAATCTAGTGGAAGGTGTTCCTGTCCGTGGTAGGAAAGTGGAATGAGATGATCTTTAAGGTCCCTTCAAGTCCAAGCCATTTTATGATTCTGTGGTTCTATGGTTCTAATGGGGTTTTGCACATGGATATTTGCACTAGTTTCTCTTGGGTTCTTGTTTTCAGACTGTCTGTAAAGCAGCCCATGATCACTCAAGCAGCACTCTATTTTTGAGCAAAGCATCACCTTTTGCTTTTACATAAAGCGCCTGACTCCCAGCTGAACCAGGAAAAACAAACAGCGCACAGCAAAGTCATCACTGCGTAAAACCAAGAACTGCCACGCAAGGATTTGCCAGGCGGACTGTGATTTGCATCTCTGGTTGCAAGCACACAAATTTCTCAGGCTGGCAAAACCTCTTTATTTGGTGTAACTGAGTGGGAAGAGGGTTTTTAATGATATTTTATCTGCTGCTGCTCTGGAAAGTAATGGGGAGCACAGTTACAGCAGCACAGGCAGAGCGCTTCTGAGCAGCTTGTTTAGATAAGGATTTACTTGGGAGTGGATTTCTTTGCAACCATGTTTCCTCTTCCCTTATTTATTACGTGCCTGCATTATCCTCAGCTCACAGAACCAGTTCACATCTGATTCCTGAAGTTTTTATAGAAGGTCATGTGATTTCACTTAACTCCCTTGCTCTTGGGGCCACTCAGGTGTTTACAGGCTGCACCCAGAGCAGGAGCAGTTTCGTTTCTGCAGAAATGACGCCCAGATTTTTCCAACTCCTTGGACAACCCTGTCCTTTGCCAATGTTTTTTTCTTAAAACCAAACCTCTTCAAAGTCCACAGCTTTACAGGACTTTATCAACTGGAATTTATTTTCAGTGTGTTTGAAGGCTTTTTGATTAAAGGTAACCATTAGAAAGGCAAATGAGACCATAGTAGATGATTTTCTTTCCCACCTCAGGAGTTTAGGGGCTTGCCTCCTGATTTTGAACTAATCAGACCTGCATGTGCTGGCAGCTGTTCTTGAGGTGTGATTTTTGCAGGGTACAGACGTTGGCTGTGGCCAGGTGGTCGGAGCAGAGGAGTCAGGAGGAGCACAATCCCCAGAAACGGGTGCTGCCAACCCATGGGATCCCCTCACCACCCTGGCTCTGACACCTTTGGGAGCTGAGGGAGAAGGTTATAGGAAATGCTTTGCCTTGGGGTCATCTGTTCAGCCATAGTTGTGTTTGTGCATACAGGTGTGTGCCTGCATTACACACACACGGAGCATCCTACCATTATCCCCAGGGGCCTTGGCTGCACAAACACAGGGAAGCTCCAAGGGAGTGTAAATCCCAAGCACCTGAGGCCTTAGGTCTGCTCCTGCTGCACACCAGGCAGCCTGTGCCTCAGCCTTGTTTTACTACACCGAAAAGTGTGGATGAAAACACTCTCAATCCCTTAGCCAGCATAATTTTTCTTGCAAATAATCCCTGGCACATGGGTGTTTGCAGCTCTCATTTGCACCTCAGAGGGAAAGCAGCTGCAAGGGGGTGTGGTGGAGTGCTGAAGGTATTTTTGCGTGCTTTTTGTTAAGTTCCCTGGGTTGCATTCATGATAGTCATGCTGTGAGCAGGGTGGGCAGCATTACAGGCCCTTAGTCCCCCTGATAAATGTATAACTCCTGTAAATCAAGAGAGGAAACATTTGTGTCAGGATAGTTTATTTTATTCTAGGAACTGCTCCAGACTATCCACACCAAAGCTCTCCTCGGATGGCAAAGTCTGCATCTTCCCTGGGGGACAGGTGTTTTGCTGCTTCTCCCACCTGAGCCCTTTCAAGTGCACACAAGCCCCTGAGGTGAGTTTGTTATCCCGACATTAAACGCCAGCCAGTGGAGTGGAGTCCCTCTGGGCTGCTCAGTAAACATCTCCTCCTGCAAACACGGCCTCCAGGCACGAGTTTGTGATCCCAGCTGGTTTTAGCTGCTCTGATTGCGGATTCCCAGGGAACGGTAACGGGTGCTGAAATGAGTGAGGTGTGCCAGGACGGGAATTGGGGATTAAAGAGCAGACATTCTACCTCCCCAGCCAACTCCTTCTGCTCGGGAGAGAACAACTTCTGGCAGGCAGGTGGGGTGAGCATCTCCTCCACTGTGGAGTTGGCAGCTCCTCTGCTGTACCCAGAACAACACCTGATGCCTGAAGCAGCCACAGGCTGGAGGTGTTTCATTCCAGGTCAGGGTTCATCCCTTTTCCATCACTTATGGTGTGCACCTGCCAGAGATGTTTAGAGGGAAAGGCAGGGAGATGACCTTGGAGGGATGTCCAAACCACGCTGCAGCTCTGGGCATAGCCCAGCTCCATCTCTCAGATGGACATGGCAGTGGTGCTGCTGCAGGACGGGCTGTACCCCAGGTGTGCCTGCAGCAGCCAAGTGTGGGAGACCCCAGCAGTTTTGGGGGCTGAGCAGCTCCAGCTCCTCATTAGGTTGAGCCTTTTCTCAGATATGAGGAAAAGATAACACAGCAGCTTTCCCCTGCTGCTGGCAGGAACCCAGGAGCTCGGTTCCCAGAGTATTCCAGCCCTTTCCTGCTCTCTAAACCCAGGCAACTTCATAGGTGCTCAGCACCTATGACAGACCCAAATTATATTACCTCACCATTCCCCCGTGTTCCCTACCCCACAAATCTGCAAAAGCAAACTTTCCCTTTTCCTATTTAAAAAAAGAGAGAGAAAGAGAGAGGGAGAGGTGCTTTCCAGCCTTTCTGGTTGCAAACCAAGGTAAACTCTCTTCTTTGAGTCCATAGCCAGGCAGACTGCAACAATAACACCCGCAGAAAAGGGTGTGCTCCCATTCATCTCAATGGGTGTTAACTTGAAAAGGTAATTATGACCCCCCGATGCCAAGAGCTCAAACCATTTCACTGCTGAGCATCCCAGCCCACAAATAAAGCCTCTGGCCGGCTGTGCAGAAACCTGGGTGGGAGGGAAGCCATGTAGCAATGGGGCGTTGACTTTTGGATGTGCCAGGAGTGTGAAATGCTTTGGTTCCCGCTGAGGCTCCCAGCTTTTCCACGATCCTGTGTCCACCAAGGCTGCGTGGGGATGCTCTGGAGGAGCAGCCTCGGGAGAGGAGCCAGGAGCCCTGGTGAATTGACTGTGGTTTCGGCAAAAACAGTCTGGCAGCGAATTCGGCTCAGCTGCACAAAGGGATCGTCTGGTAAATGCCTTGTGCTGGGTTTCCCTGGGAAACTCAGCTGGCGTTAAGATAAACAAGGTCCCAGGGAGCAGAGGGGGGAACAGGGTGGAGGTGGCTGTGGGGAGCTCGTCCCTTCCTTTGAGCCAGCGTTTGTGTGTGGAGCCGCTGGTGAGGTCAGGTCCCCACCGTCCCCGGAGCGGCACAAAAGGCACGTGTTTTAACAATCTAATTAGCCCAGACAGTCAAATAGGAGGAAGAAAGGAAATGTATAAAGAAAGGGAGTGGTTCAGGCAGAGTCACGCAGGCTTTGCTGCCTCCATCCCTCTGCTCTGAGGGAAAGCAAACCACCCTTCAATGGTGCAAAAAAGGAAAAGGGCACAGAACCTTCTTCTGAGCAGAGATGTGCAGCAAGGGGCATGATCTGCTCCAATTCATTAACTCTGGAACCTACAGATCAAACCAAGTCTTTCTTACTTACTTCTGCAATACAAGCGTGATTAAAGAAAATAATCCAGCATATCACTGGCACCTCATGTCCCACAGTGTGAGAGTGGCTCCTCTGTCCTTCTGACACCCTACAGATGGACCAGCAAAGATCTGGGGAGCTGGCATTGCCACAGTGTGCTTCAAAGGGAAAAAATGGCACAAGCCCTTGGTGTTAGCACCAGTAATCGTCCATGCCCTTTCAGCTGCTTTTTTCTCTTACTCCTGAAGTTTTTTCTGGTGTATGTACCTCAGTGGGGCACAGCTGTGTCTGATGTAAATAACTCTGTGCTCCTCTAATGAAAGTAAAAGGAAGGAAATTAATGACAACAATAAAATAAAGCCCAAGCCTCCCACTTACAGTCAGTGCTGGCTCTGCCCAGTTAACCCTTGTTTGGTTTTGGTTTCCTGATAGCCAGAGAAGGTGGCTTCCTCTTAGTTTGTGCTGTGCTGTTTTAGTTTTCCCCTCTGAAATTGCCTCTCTGCTCACAGCAACAGGGATGTAAAACTCAGCCACTGTTCACCCTGCTTTTAACTCCACACTTACCATTAATAATTTGGCTTTTGCCATGGCAGTGGCAGACACCTCAATAAGCCACTGCTGTGATTAGGGCTCTAAAGGTCTGAAAAATATTGTTAGTGGTATGTTGAGAGTCAGGGCTAATGGACCAGTGTGAAGGTTTTAATCATGTATAAATCTCCCTCACAGTAAATATGAGGGTGAGCAGCATGTATTAAACGGCCCTGATTAATTTTTTCCTAAGATAATGAAAATAAGGCAGTTTAGGTGGGTGGCTGTTCCTTTCCATGGTCTATTAGTATAGTTTAAATGACAAACCTCTGTTTCTACAGCCATCCAAAGTGATGGAGAGCTTCATGTCCCTTCCAAAGTTATTGATCTCCTTCCCATTGATGCCCACTGAATAAATCCCAGGACTGCAGCACATGTGGACTTGATGCACCTGCTCCTTGCTATTTAAACTGAAAAATGCATAAATAGCATCCCTCTCACTTTATAGAAGAGGAAATGGAAGCCCCAAAATAAGCTGTTTTCTCTAAGTCACACAGTAAATGCTCTGAAGACGTTTCTGTATGTAAATTCTGCACAAAAATAAAGACATTTGGTTTCTGAACTGTTTGTCTCACCAGTGCAAGTGTTGCACATTGTCTGAAAAACCAAGTTTCATCCTGCTGGTGAAAGTCAATCTTTGATGAACTTCAGTCATTTTTATTTCAAAATGAGTGTCCCCACACAGATTGGTGCTTTAAGAGGTAGGTTTGTTGGGAGTAAAGTTGGACATAGCTCATCCTTCAGAAAGAGGAGATAAATTCTTCGTGGGTTGTCCATATAAGTTCCTCCACTGATAATTAAGGTGCTAAAGTAAATGTTAATGTCCCTTAGGCTGTTTGTAAAATCTGGGGAGGACTAGAGGGTGGAAGGTGAAAAGAGCACGCAGAGTCAGACAGGTGCTAACATTGAGGCGTTGAATGGGCTTGGAGGTAATTTGGTAATAAGTTTCTCATTTTGTTTCTTGGCCCGACTGGCTGCTGCAGAAGTTTTGCCCAAAGAGCAGTTATCCCCATCCCAGCTCCTTTTGGACTGATTTCACAGTTGTCTACCTCTGGTCTGGAGTGACGAGGGAGGATGAAATCTGCTCTTTGTCTTGCTTTACATCGTGGTGCTGTGGCTCTCATCAACCCAAAGGTGCTTTTTGCTGTGACCTTTTCCTCTGCATACTCAGCACTTGGGCTTGGGTTGAAAAGAGGCAAAAAACCTGCTTAAAGATGCTGCTGTCTCAAGCAACCACAGCCCTTGCTGGTCTGTTGCCTTTGTGTGACTTCCTTGTTTCTTTTAACCTGTGGGACCCAGCCGTCAAGGGATTCAGGCCCAACGCAGAGAGCAGCAGTGTGTCCAACCATGTTCGTTCTCCAATTTCTCCATGAAATCCATGTGCACCTTTAGCCTGGGGGAAGCAAAGCCTCTGTTGAGTTGTTAATGCAGCTCAAGCCTCACCCAGTGCCCAGCAGGTGGAAGGGAGGGAGCCTGGTGATCATCAGGCTGCCGGGAAATACCATTCAATTGGCTTTTCTGCCTTTGAGGTGACCCAGAGCAGCAGCTCCAATGCCTTTCTGTAGCACCTATGAAGGGAGACCTACGAAGAGGAGAAATCCCAGAAATGGAGCAGATATTTCTGCAAGCAGCAGAAAACACCTCACATTTGAGAGCTGTTTTCTGAATTGGAAGGGCAGGAAGGGGGGTAGCTGCCCAGATCACTTTGAAAGACAAGGAACACTAGGTGTCAAACAATTTTTCATGACAGATTCCAAATCAGCCCATTCTGATGCTTTTTTTCCCTTGTTGAGTCACAGGAGAGAACCCACATGGTACCCCTCTCTGCCTGCACACCCCTTTGGTGATAAAGAGCTGGGCTGGTGCCAAGCAGCTGCAACTTTATTTGAGCTTTTATCTTTTGTTTTGTTATTTAACAAGCCCAAGAAGCTGGGGGAAAAAAAAAGTGTGCGAAGGATTGCACAGTCTTTGAAAACAAGCCAGAAGATGTAGAAGAGGTTTGTGGTTTGTCTCCCAGACTTGGCCAAGGTTTGACCGTTTTACAGCAAGGTGGGCTGCTAGAAAGGGGAGTGCAAATAGCCCATCACACTTCTTGTCCCAGTAAAGTGATTTACAAACCCATCCTGGGTGTGGAGGGGAGGAGGGCGTTGACAGTCAGGTCTGCAGATCTCCTGAGGGGTTCTCCAGGCAAGAAGGTGCTTCAGAACACTTGCATGTGAAGGAAAATAAGACAAAGGTGCTGCAAAAATGAAGCAGCGAGGTCTTTGAGGCGAACTGAAATGTGCAACTGAAACCGCGGTGTTGTCTGTCTTTGACAGCTCTTCCTCTTTTCACCATCTCCAGAGAGGCAGCTGGGGCTGCTGCTCAGACCAGATGGGATGGGAAAACATCTGCTGTGGTCCTGGTTGTCCCTTCTCGTCCTGACCTCTCACCTTGTGCTCCACATGAGGGATGGGACACCCTCTTGCTCATCACCTTGTTCCCAAAAGTCCGATAGGGGGTTTGTCCTGGGTGTCCGTGGGATGAGTCTTCATGAGGTGTGTCCGATGCTGTCCTAAAGCCCTGAGTGGCTCGATGCTGTCAGTGCAGCTCTACAAACTGGATGCACAGTCAGACTGGGCAAACTGGTAGGAAAAAGTAATCTGTTTCACCATGGAGATGTTTTAAGGATTTAAGTGGTGCTGTGTTTGATCACTCAGAAAGAAAATGTTTCCATGATGCAGGAAACCCAGAGGACAACTACTGTGATAGGTGGGTGATACTGGGTGGTAATGAGGTATGAGAAAGATCAAAGTTCCTTTGCACTCATCCCTGAACGCACACAAGGAAAGAGATTCTCCTGAAATACCTGGATACACCAATCTGAGACAAGACGTTTTAGCATAATGCTCATTTTACAGCTGGCAAATAGTATGGACTGGTACATTAAGGGATTTTTGTGTAGGGAGGTGGCTGGGGAGTAAAATTTTGGTGGGAATTTAAAACTTCATGCCATTTTTAGGGCTTGAAAATATATCCAGACCGAATGATGGAAGTGGTGCTTGCTTTGAGACCTCACTGCTGTCTGGGGTCCAGCCTGCAGACCCTCTGTGCCCCCCAGAGGCTGCCACCCTGCAGACACAGGGGCATCAGTGTAGCCACAGCCTTTGTGCACGGATGTGAGCTGTTCTGAGGCTGGGCCAAAATTCACTGCACCGGGCACTAGCAGGGGGATTCATTACAGGAATGTTGGAATCTTCAGCTGGGTGCTCACCTCGGGCTTCTCTCAAAGTCAGCATGAAGGAAGATTCATCTGACCTCAACGGACATTTCACACAGGGTGAAACCTCGAGTTTAGGGTGAGTGATATGGGTTGGAAAACCACTGTTGAGAAGTATTCATCCTTCATATGGAGCAAACGTGCTCTGGGTGATCATGGATACCTGTTACACTCTCTTTCCTCATGTAGTCAAACCCTAAGTGGCATATCCAGGGTGGTGGTGAAGGTGAGACAGACCAGTTCTCCAAAGTTGCAGATTTAATGCCCAGAAAACATGGTTTCCTTTTAAACACAGAGACAGTTGGCTGGATATAAGAATTTTTGTCCTTCTTTGTTTCCAATGTATCATTCAAAATCTGAACAAAAAATCATAAAATTTTAAAATGTTTGGTGGAGCAAGAATGTAAAAGCTGTTTGGTCTGATACTATTGAAACAGTTCACTTTGATAATGTCAAAACTAAACATAGCAAAGACAGGTGCAGCATAAATCCCAGCACCATAAAATATAACACACATTGAAAATGTATCGATTAATATTGCAGTGCAATTCAAAATGATTCAAACCACGTTGAAAGAAGACCTATGTCACCAAAACATTTTAACATTGCTGAAGTGAAACTGAGGAAATAGAATCTGCTAAAATGTTTCACTGAAAGCTTTTCATGAACATTTTTGTCCTCGTGAGAACACGTTTTAAGGTAGTGATTTTGTCAAAAACAATGTTAAGCATCTCTTTGATGTGAGGTCTTTATTTCTCTGCAAAATTACATCACTTCCAATAATTGGCAAGACCTAGAAGCAATCAGGTATTTACACCTACTCAGAGCTGGTAGAAACAATCCCTCAGACCCTTTTAATGCACATCACAATCCTTCTCTTATTACAGGCAGGTGCTTTTTGGTTGCTGGATAAATTTCAGATTGAGCTGCTTTGGTAACACTGCTGACAACGTCTATATTGGGCAACATCATCCTCAGACCTGGAAAATCCATATATTCACTGTGACGTTACACGTTTTTTTCCCCTCATCAGGGCTGAGTCATCTGACAGATCCGTCCTTCCTCATACCTTTTAACAAACGAGGTAACTAATTATTTACCTCTGGCTCGGCCGGAGTCATCCTTTTGTTATTTATCATTGATGACTAATTAGTCGTGCTCCAAACAACTGATTGCAAGGCCACACGTGCTGGATGGGTTCCCCCGGACAAGAGTTGTCTCCTCCCCCCCACACACTGCTGACTAGGACATCTCATGCTGCTTTCAGGATATTTTAAACCCGAAAGAAAGTCAAGCCAGAACAGAAGAGCAGAGTGAAAAGTATGTTCATGATTGTGGCCCAACATCAAAGGTCCCAGCAACAGGAGGGAAATGGAGAGGTGCCTCTGTGTCTTTTGTGCTCAGCTGGGACCTTGTTCACCATTCAGCTTCTCACCTGCCTCAGTTCTCAGATGCCCAGAGCTTACAAAATGCTGTAATTTTTGTTTTTCAGCGGTGCTCTTATTTTTGTGTCTGGCTAAGCAACTGCTCTATGCACCACTGGTGAGATTTGGAGGGGAAAGATGTTTCAATGCACTGCTGGACCAGGCTTTCAGAGGGTAAAGGCGTCATCACTTCTATCACCTGCAACAGGGTCAGCCGATTTGCATGAGAAAAGGCGAAATTACCCCTTTTCAGCCTCAGCGAGTGTGTCGTGAGGATCTGCAAATGTTTGTGGCTAAGTGTGCATGAGTCTACAAAATCTTATAATATAGAGACTGTGGTGAGTTGCCAGGTGCTGACCTGGAGTGCTGGGCACGGTCACGTCCTCCCTGAACAGAGAGCAACTGGACTCACACAAGAACTACCAAGAACCAGTACCAGAGACAGTGGGCACGGGGGCTGGGACCAGAAGGCTTCAAACAGCTAAAGGGGGCCTGCCTCTCTTGTGACATTTGTCCCATCATCCCAGGGGTTTACCTGCGTCACAAAATCAGTCCTGTGGTGTGTAAGCCCTACCTTGAACCTCCTCCAAGCTCATTGTTTATAAATGTACGTCCACAGCACAGCCTGGCATCGTACGGAGAGGAATGAAGGCGCCACGTGCCTCAGCACTGGGGTCATTGAGGGAAGGAAAATCAGTGAAAGAAGCAGCGTGAGGGAAGACAGTGTCCAGGGAAAAGACCACAGCACTCTGTCTTCCATTCCCCTTCTCAACAGGTTCCCCTTTGTCACAAGTTTCAGCCTTGTTTGTCCATGCTGAGGGCCAGGAGCAGATGGGTTTTACCTGGAGTGCTTCTCCTTGCCTCTGGAAGCACTCTCTCCTTCCTCTCTGCTTCTCCAGGCCAGCACCACAGCTCCACACAGCAGCACCCTCCCTCACCCTGCCACTATCTCCCCTACTCCCCTTCCCCCCCCTCACTGTGGCTTGACACAGAGGAACCTGAAAATTCGCTGTGATGTTTGAATCCCAGCCAAAACTGAAAGTGAGACCTCGCGACTGGTCCGAAAGCCTAAAAAACATATGGCATTAATTCTGCTTTCCCACAGTTCCTAAAACTGCAATTAAAAGCAGCCCCCACCAAACAGAGCCCCATAACTCAGCTCTGTGATTTATTGGAATAACGAAGCTTTAGGGGAAAGTTGGCGAGGACCAGGAATTCCACGTCCGGGAGCTGGGTTCCCTGCACACGGCCCGCGCACAGCCGGGTTTATTTTACAGCGTGCCACCGGTGGAAGAGCACGATCTGAGAGGGACATGCCTTTGAGAAAGCTTATCTATGGCACCCATTTGGCTTCCAGCAAAAAAACATCTCCTGCAGATGCCTGGCAGGAGCGATCAAACGGAAGCTGGCTGGGGATCATCTCTCTCTGTCGTCCAGCAGATGCTTTTTCCCATCAGTAACAAATAAACGTGGCCCGCGAGATGACAAAGACTGCAAATCTCCTCTCGCCCAAGGAGGTGCTTTTTCATATTCACTTTCTCAAAACCAAGGCCTTTCAGCTCCTTGGCTGTGAGCAAACATGAAAGTCGAGCTGCAAAGCTCAGATCTGGTTTTTTTTAATGTAGCTGAATAGTCAGGGAGGGGAGGTGGGAAGGGGAAAGTCATTCTGCCTAAGGTTGCAGATTTCTGCCTAAGGTTGCAGATTTCTGCCTGTCTGCCATTTTGCTAATGCCTGTTATGGGGATCCTTCCTAATGGTTAAATGCAGCAGAGAAGTAGAGATGGGGTAAACTAATTTCTAGAAGACAAGTTATAATCTTTGTGAGTCGACACTTGCACATCTCTATAACTCGTACAATAAAGGCAAACTTCAGCCAAATGAAGTCTCAGAGTAATGCCAGAAAGAAGGAGAGCGAGAAACGCCTTCTCCACTTAGAAGAGGGTGTAGTAGAAAGACTAAACACATCAAACCTCCATCTCCTTCACAAATCACAGTCTCTGCCTGTTGTCCAGCTCCAGTTTCCAACCCCACACTTGCTGATATAGCAGATTGCAGGAGCACAGGTGTATCTGGTGTTCGCTATCACTCTACTTGTGACGGTTTTGCTCTCCCCCACCACTGAAAAGGCAACCCAAAGTGCCCCCCGCCCAGTTCATTTGGTGAGCAGAAATATTTTGTACTGCACCCAGTTTGTGTAGCTGTCTGATAACATTCTTAAATCACATTTACAGGTGCAGGAGAAGATTATATTCACCCCACGAAGAGCCTTAGGCTGCAAAGCCTGGTGTCACTGTGTTGTACTGCTCTTGTGCTGGCAAATAGCAGAGTGGGGTACTCCCCCTACAAAGAGGCCATTTGCTGAACACCTGCCTTGATAGAGATCTCCAAACATCACTGCTGATGGGGAATTGTCACTATGCAACTTTATACTGGAGCAGGTGCAGCGGAAAGCTGGCTGCAGTGTCTGGTGACAGGAGACTGAAGTTGTTTGGTTTGCTCTGCCTAGCAAAACAAAAGTGAGACATAAATGGAAATCAGAAGCCTTTTTCTAATTGTCTCAGGAATGAAGTTTTGGCTGGCTCTCAGAGCCCTTCAAGCAGAGGAGTGGAGGCAAGAGAACTTCAGAGTCTGAGGATGGAGTTTCTGGAGGGGAGCAGGTGATGGAACAGCAACGAACCTGAGATGAGAAGAGTTAGTGAGGATGATATTTGTCCCATTTAACTCCAGACATGTTCTCAGCTGAGTTAGTCCCTCAAGGTCCTACTCACAGTCAGTAGGCAGAAGCAGAGGTGGAGGGCATGATTAATCTTTTTCAGGCCACAATGAATCTCTCCCTGCAGCCCACTGACTATTGATCAGTTTGGTGTCCACTAACAGCAACCTGAGCAGAGGGTACTGAGGTTTCTGCTACTGCTGCCTAAATGGGTGCCCAATGATGCTTTTCAACCTGCCTCTTCACCCAGCTCTTCTACCCCACTGTGACAACCCAGCTGTGGTCCCAATCCACATCCAAATCCAAATTCCAATCCGAAGTCCGGATTAAATTCTCCATCTTCAGACCTATTCAAGAGCTTTTCCTAATAAAATTGAACCACTAAAGGTAGGAGTGATCAGAAATGCTGGTAATTGCAATGATTTTACAGTATCCTGGACACCTGGTCAGCATGCCTTGCTCACAAGCTGTGGAAAAATGAAGGCTCTGGGAAGACTTTATTGAGACCTTCCAGGACTTAAAGGAGGTGTAGAAAAAACATAGGGAAAAACTTTTTAGTAGGGCTTGTAGTGATAGAACAAAGGGTAATGGTCTTAAAATGAAGGAAAGTAGATTCAAATGAGAGACAAAGAAGATTTTTACAGTTATGGTGGCAATACACTGGCACAGGTTGCCCAGAGAGGTGGTGGATGCCCCACCCCTGGAAGCATTCAAGGTCAGTTTGGACAGTGCTCTGAGCAACCTGGTCTAGCTGAAGATGTCCCTGCTCACCAGAGAGGAAAGGTGGGAAAAGGCAATCATGAAAGTCTATTCCAACCCAAACTATCCCATGATTTTAAAAATAAATCATTAAATGCAGGAACAGGAAAGGGAACCACATTGACAGGGACTGTTGGGCTTTTAAGCCTCCTTCATGGAGTCCACCCCAAGATCTTCAAGGAATTTCCTTTAATTTCCCTTTTGATAGAGGAACACACAGTAAAGATATAGCGAAAACCTCAGGAGTAATCACTGTCCCACCAGGTACCCTGGTGCTGTAGGCTGCAAACCACCTCACCAGAACAGCTCTCAGCACAGAGCTCTGCTGTCCAACAGACAAAGCCAAAATGAAATCCAGGGGTCTGGAGAGAGGGAGATATCCAAGTGGATAGCAAGATGCAAACAGACGGTGGTGATGACCACAAGGAGGGGCCTGCTCCTTGACACCTTCAAAATAGGTTTCAATATTTTCTGAGATATTGTCAAAGCCAGAAGATTATGGAGATCCCTGGGAAAAAAAATCCTTTTACAGACCCTTCTGAAATCGCCATTACACCCACCATTACTCACAGACCACAAATGGAAAACCACTGCTTTGGCAAGAAGCTGCTGGAGCACAAAGAAGACTGTGACGCTCTCTTCTGACTTCAAGTCTGTAGCATAATGGAATGGTGCTCGCTTCGCTCAACATAAAAATATACAAATAATCAGAAAAACATGGCAACAGGATGACAAAACCATGGTATAATATTTCCCAGAATGACCTCAAAGCCATAAATCAGCCCTCTGGATTGTCAGCAGCAATCCAGCTGAACAGCCAAATTGCCCCACTATCCAGCCTATTTTATTAAGGGTTATTGCTGTGCATTATTTATTTACAGAGTGCTGTACATGTAGACACTGCTTTACAGGTACATAAAAGACCACCCCGAGGAGTTCAGTTGCACTCCAGGCACACAAATATGGCATTCATGGCAGCAGCACCACGGGTTAACGATGGCAGTGCTGTTTCAGGTTTCTTGTTTCCCTTTTGACTTTATTGCACTGAAGTCAAACACATTTTAAACTCCAGACTTTAAGTCAACCTGTTTGTCTGAGGCAGTACATGGCCGTATTATCTCAGGATCAGTGTGTCCAATGGGTTTATCTGTCCCACATAGGATAGCTAAACTCAGGGTTGGGAACTGACACTTGGACTGGCTGGAAATTTTCCGCCAAACTTTTTTTGCCTTTGATTTCTAGTGGGAGATGATGTTTTTAGCAAAGCAGGGATTTTTTGCATACAAACTGAACATCCCACTTGGGTAAAAGGCTGGCTTTGAGCTTACTTATGTGTAAAACTCACTCTTCCCTTCTCCCTCTTCTGGAAAAAGGGGAGGGGGTTGTTAAAACAAAATTCTGCAGGAGTTGCATTATAATAAATGGAAGCAAGGTATTCTCCATCCTCAGTTTCATGTTTCATATGTTTTTTGCACCACTGCTCGAACTCATCTAAGGGCACAAGATCGTGTGCTGATGAGAGAAAGCAAAGGAACTGAGCAATTAGATCAATTACAGATTTACTGGGAATACTAAGGGGATATTTCCCCCCACTGCACATCCTAGTGCAGTTACTGAGTGGCATTTCTCTCCCAGTTCATGGTTTCTTGCAGTCCCAGTGACTGCTGGGAGGACAGACATGGCAAAGTCGCTGTCTCAGATAGCAGCGGTTTCTCATCCAGCCGGAGCAAGCCAAGAACATTTCCCACCAACAGCATCAAAGCTCCCTTCTCCAGATGTTTGGAGGAAAGGCAGCATCTGTCTGTCTAACAGGAAGCCTCCACATCTCTCAGGGATGTAGGAGGGATTGCCTCTGATTTTTTTTCTTCTAGCATTGCTAGTGTAGACTTAAATATGAGAGGAACCTTTACTCACCCAGCCATTGAAAAGTGCTTCAGATGCCGGTGGAAATACATGTGAGCCATTAATTAAGGACTTAATTGTTAATTATTCTAGCACTGAAAAGTATGCTAGACCCTCCCAGTCTGCCCAGATACACAGCCCTGCCCTGGGGAGCTATTGGCTCATTTCTGACAGCATGGAGCAAAGTTGTAATGAAGCCGTGAAAAGTTGGGGGAGAGAGAAGCTGGGGCATCTGCTCAGGCATACCAAGCACCAGTGTCCGACCGGGAATGGCAGAGATGGAAAATGAGCACCTGGAATGAGGAAGAAGCTTTGCTTGTTTGTCTCTCAGGCAACCTAGATAAACACATCTTGAAAATGAATGTAAAAGTGAGATGAGGCTTAATTTCTTGAGATATGAGAAGTGAAAGAAGTTATAAAAGAATGTTTGTGCAGTTGAGACATAAACGTGTAGATCTTCCCAAGCTGGGAGTAAATTCTCCCTTGGCCAAAATGTTCAGCACGTAAATCACACACATTCCTCAGAACCTGGGCTGCCTAACTGGGAATGCCAACATACCCAAGGGGACAGTGCCAAGACAAAGAGGAGTCATGTTGGGAAGTGCTGGTAGCCCTGGTAGCCAGGGCTGGCAGGAGCCATGGCAGGGAGTGATCCACGCACGAGCCGTGCCGTGACTCGCACAACTGCCTTTTCCTCACACCCAGAAACTCAGCCATCTCCAGTCTCGCCCAGGGCGACAGAGGCTGCCAAAAATGCAACCCCAGCCGTCCCTGGGAGAATTGGGGAACTGCAGGCAGAGCTGGGAGCAGCCTGGAGCCATCACCCAAGAAGTCATTTCAGGCTTTTGTCCTCCAGTGCTCTTCATTTCGTGGAATAACTTTTAATGGTGGTGGTTAACGTGTGGTCCTTCCATAGTGGGGCTGCTGCTGCCACCCCTGTGCCTGGTCCTTAAATGAAGTTGTGGTGGAGTCCAGCCCTGCAAACAAGATTTTTGCTAAAAAATGCTCTGCCCTGACCCCTAGTTTACCCCCATGTATCAGGAGTTAATTATGTGTAATAAAAGCTGCCCTGACTCTGCCACAGCACTACAAGCACAAGAAACAACAAGTCTTCCCAGAGGTAACATCTCCTCACTCTCAGAGCCTGTGATTTAATATAATGGAGGCAAAGAGTATCTCTTGTACAAAGCCAAGGAGAGCTGGACAAAGAGCCTGATCCCATCATGTCCAAACCCCCTTGGAGCAGAAAACTTCCTCCTGGCTTGCACCCTAAAAAGCAATATTATCACAACAAGCAAATGGGTTGTAGCCTCAGAAGCCTTGATCCTGTATCTGCTTCACTTCCCTGGTGTGAGCAGCCTTTGAGGAATCCCACAGGTTTACAGAATTAAACTCACATCTGAATGTTTGAACGAGTAGGTGAGTGCTGGCAGTGTCACTGCTCAGAGCATGGGCATGCCTGTGAGTTCAGCTTTTCCAGGGCCACAGCAGGAAAAAGCTGATGTCAGGCCAGATGCAAGTGATATACATCACTTGCAAGGCAGGAAACGTTTCTCTGTGTTCCTGCTAACCTTAGAAAGCAAGTGCTTGGATTGCCACACTGAGGATTTGCAGCAACAAGGAGAATGTAATTAAATAACAGGGATGATCTCATTATTGTAATGATGAGGTGTCATTTAATAAGGAGAATCCAACACTGGGAGCTGAGAACTGGAATCCTAATCCTGGCCCTGGCTCCCAGCTCTAGTAGGTCACATAAGGCTGACATCCTTTCTTCAGTGTGTTTTTATGAAACATAAAAGTACCGGGAGACCCTGGTTCTCGCAGAAGCTCTTGCAACAAAGAGAAGCACATTAAGAGTCAAAATTGTCTTGTTCCTTTACTTCTCTATAAAAAATTGGGTTAGTACAATTTCCCTTCATATGGGGGACAATGAGGTGCTCTGGCAGATGATGCTTATGCAGAGCCCAGATCCACGAGGTCACTGAAGGAAGTGCTAAGGCTGCTCCAGTCCCCATGATCTTCCAAATGCACACCTAAAAGACTGATCATCAGGCCCTGCTATGGCACATCTGAGGTAATGGCAACCTTAGGGAGTTTTTTTTTCCCAAATAAAATTTGCTCTATTTATACATATATATATATATGTGTGTGTGTGTGTGTGTGTGTCTGTAATGGGAAGGATCAGGATGTTTTCAAAGCCATAGGACAGAAAAGGTACAGTTGAATTTAACTGGGGACCTGGCCATACATTATGTGTATCAAAACCCAAATCAGTTCAAAGGCTGGATCTCTTGAATCTAGCCCGCCCATCCATCCATCCATCCATCCATCCATCCATCCATCCATCCATCCCAGAATCCTTTATCCTTGGTACTGAGGCTAAGTTTGGTGGGTTATAAGACATGCCCCTCTCTTCCCCCCTTATTTTCTGCTTTCATTGTGCTGCACATTTTGGGTTTTGAGGCTGGGAGCCCTGAGGGGTGATGTAGGCCAGGAAAAGTGGCAGTGGGCTCTGCAGTGCTTTGAGCAGGGCTGCACACACCTCTGAAACCCTTCTTCAGGTTTTTTTTATTGCTTATCACTCAGCATGTTCTGCAAGTGTTATTTGTCTGTTTCTGAGGCTGAGATGCCAACCAGTGTTCCCCCAGAGCCCAAATTTTCATCCCAGGTGCAAGCAGCTCAGCAGTTCCCATCAGCTGTGGTGGTGCTTCTGGGCCACTCGTGAGACCCCAGTGCCACCACACATCCCACCAGCCCTATGTCCAGGTTCTCTCCCTGCTTGTGCCACTATCCCTATCCCATTTCCGTGCTGAGAGGCTCATTGGAGGGGAGTGGTTCCTCCCACGTGTCAGAACAGAGAAATCTCCCCTGCGCAGTGTCGGACGTTGCTCTCTTTTTCCTTGGCATAAGAAAACTGGAGCATGGAAGGGATTTTCTCCCCATAGCTTGACCTGCAAACACTTAGTGAAGTCAACAGCTTTGCTCTCTGATCCCTTCCAGAATTACAAAAAAGTTAAGACTGGAGCAACATGCGTAGCAGATTTCAGCTCAGTTCCACAGCCTTATCTCAAAACGAGTCTTTGCATTTTAATTTTACTATTTGCTTCTGAGCCTTACACGATGCTGCTGGTTTCCCTTTGTTTTTACACAAGCCAAACACAGCGGGTAAAAACACTGAGCTGCCTTTCCAACATGCACCACACATACACACAGAGCTCTGGGACACATCCATGAGAAACTCTCCTCCCTTTAACAAACATTCTGCAAGGCAAAATAAACCACTGGAGCATCCCGTAATCAAGACTGCAGTACAGGAATCCAGTGTTTTGATCTTTGCCATGGCAGGATTCAAGGCTTCCAGGCTGTCATCTCTCTGATTGTTTTTTTTCCATTGCCCAAATCCTGGAACTTGTTCTTTTAATTTTTTAAGAGAAGTTTTGAGGCTTCCCATCTGGGCAGAAAAATCTTAAAAGGCTGAACATACAAGGTTTCTAAACATGAAGCAACCTTGCAGTCTGGGACAGGACCAGTGACTCATTTTTAAGTTTCCAATGTTAAAATATCCATAATGTTGTTAATCACTCATTAATATCACCATCCAACGGCGAGTTTAATGAGGGTGCTAATGAGCTGCTCATGGTCTGCAATCCAAAAATCACAACTTTAATGTGTCTTTCCTTCAGCTTTATGATTATAGAAACACAGAATCACCAAGGTTGGGAAAGACCTCTAAGATCATTGAATCCAACCTTCAACCCAGCACTGCCAAGTCCACCAAAGGATGATGCCATAAAATGCCCTAAGGAAAGTTGAGAGCAGCTCTCATCTGCACCACTTAAAGCAGGGAAATGTCAGGAGAAATTGTGGCTTTTTGATCTCTTGGGTTCTGTGTTTTGGCACAAGATTTGGATCAGGCATGACATCAATAACAGGTATTGAGAAAATGACTGTTACCACTAAGCCTCATGATGATTTCTGTAGAGCCCAGTAGTTCCAGCAGCACCCATTTCCATCCCTGCAGTTCACATCCTGGGGACCTGGAACAGCAAACCAGACTCTAAAACACAAGGTTTCTCTGTGTAGCAGCCCAGGCTGGATTTTCCCCTCCTTTCCATGGGTGTCTGCAGTGCTTCAGGAAGGTTAGATATGAGCTAAACAACGTCTGAGTGGTTTGAAATATTTCAAATTACTGCTTCCCACTATCTCCCCCTGCTCCCTGCCATTGTAAAAGCAAACCTTAAACCACTACATTTCTTTGCAAAACTTGTCATGAAAAATTCTTCCTGTTTTCTGGCTGCTTATAAAACCACTGGAATAAAATTGTTGTTTGTCTTATTGCTATTGCTGTACAAAGCACAGCCTCTTCCAATGGAGGTGAATGTCTAGTTTCTTTATTCAGGAGACAGATCCAGGACTCCCAGTTTCTGGGATTATCTGGTTAGCTTTGCAAGATGGAACCCAAAGAATTTCCCCGTAGACTTATTTCGGTTTTTCCTAAGTGGGAAGTACACAAGTCCCACATTCTCTATTAATCATTTGAGGAACCACAAGAGAAAGAAAAAAAAATATTGACATGAGTTCCTCTTCTCTCATAAGCTGGCTTGAAGGTTATTGTGGTTGGAGAGAGGGGAGTGAAAAAGGAGAAAAAAATGGCACAGTGAGGTGGTTTAATAGAAATGCCAAACCAAGAGTTCGTTCCTGACATCTGCCCGGGTGGTGGGAGTAGGTGCACAGGCAGCTCCTTCACCCAACGGTGAAACCACAGAATGGGATGGTTTTAGTACTGTTCTCTTGTTGGAGGTTAAAAATAGTGGGAAGATGGAGGTCTCACTGCTCCTTGTGGGGCAGGGGGACATCATTCCTCTGTGTGTGTATGGAGGGATGGAAGGATGGAGGTGTAGAGGGATGGAAGGATGGAAGGATGCTGGGATGCAGGGGTGGACAACTGGAGGGATGGAGGTTTGGAGGGGTGGAGAGGTGGAAGGCAGCTTCATACCCTTGTTCTCGAAGAACATCCTGGCAGGGACATCCCATAGCGTCCTGTCCCACCACCCTCCTTTCTCACCTCTCTAACCCTAAAATTCATGCCTCTCAACCTTTCTGGCCTAAAACCTCTCCCATCCCATATCTTCCCCAGCCCAGGTCTGTCCCATCCAAGCACACTCACCTCAGCTTCCCTTCCTCCCCCGGCTCCTTTCCCATTTTTCCCACAAGCAGAGCAGATGTAAAATGGGCTTGGGCAAGAGGGGAGGGGAAGACATGGAGGTGGGCTAAAAACAGACACACGGCTTTATGATTGCACTTTGGAAAATTCCAACTTCCCTGCCCCAGACGTGAACAGGGATTTCATTAGAACTGGACACTAATGAAGGTGATCTCTTGGCTGGGATGAGAGCAGGCCAGAGAGGCAGAGGGGTGACCCAGAAGGGATCAGGGTGCTCAGATGGGACACAATTATGTGAAGTGCCTGTGCCTGGGTGACCTCCATGCAGAGCAAATGTGACACCACACTGCCCAACCAATACCTGTCAGGTCACATTACCTGGTATTGATGAACATGGCTGTTAATCCCAACACATTGTATTTGCAGGACTTCCTGGTCTCCCCACAGCTGTCTGGGGTGAAGTTTTTCTTGGCTGAAACTTCTTTAAGGGAGAGAAACTTGATGGAGGGTCTTTGTGCATGGAGAAAATGCGTAGTTTGTTGCTGCTGGCCTGCTCGTGAGTTGTCCTCACTCCCCTAAAGGCAAGGTTTAGGAGATGGTTTAAAATCTGCATTACAGGTCACAGGTCCTGATTTAGGCATGTGATGTGAGCACTTAACTGAGGGAAACAGCTGTAAGCACAGTGACCAAGTGCAAGGCAAAGTAACATCTCTGCAGGAGGCTGCTCTCAAGGCTGTGAATCGCTGTCTGTAGGGACCTGTCTCTTTCCAAAGCCATCAGTGTTGATCTGGATGCTGCACTCCTCATGGAGATGCTCACAGCAGGGATGGATCCGAGTAGAGAGGAGCTGTGACACTGGCATGTGTGAGGACTGGAGGATGAGGACAAGGGACAGTGATCAAGGTCGTGCTGCGAGTGTGAGGTGGTGCTGTGGGTTGTGGTGACCTGGTTCCTCCAGTCCAAGGGACTTTCCTTCTGCTCCCACATCCCACAGAAGGCCTGTTTGTCACTCTTTAGGTAGGATTCAAGCACACAAGACCACACTGCAAACTTTGGTACTCCAAATCCCCGCCTTGACATCTGGACATCATGACCCAGGAGCTGGCTCTGTAGCTAAACAAGGTTTGCTGCCAGGCTAATAAAAATCCCAGTGAGAGTGATTTGATATTGGGTTGAGGTCCTGACTAGGAGGACAGTGTGTTTGTGTGCACGGGGTGCATTTTTTGCTGTGGCCTTGCGTGCTCCTTGGGATCCTGGCAAATCCAGCACTTCTCACACCCAGGGTTTTCCCTTTAGTCTTCAGCCACACAGCATTCTCCTCGACACTATAGAATCATAGGATGGTTTGGGTTGTAAGGGATCTTAAAGTTCATCTGGCGAGGGCAGCTTCCACTAGGCCAGTGGGAGCTTTGCAGGGCAGGTCTTTATTTTACCTTTATTTTCTATCAGACATGGGTCTTCTTTACCTGCTGCTGAGGGGAAGGGCAGACCCTGCAGATGAAAGACTCTGTCACAGCAGTTAAGGCCCTGGCCAGGTTCCCCTCACAGCTGACTTCACAGAGCCCCCAGTCACCATCTGTTCTCAGGAGCAAACTTGTGGTTTCAAAACATGGGCATTGACATTGAAAGGCACCCAGAGGAAAATCCCACCTGAACAATTTCATAAACAGAAGTGGCAGTGGCAGTGTTGTTAAAGACACTGCCACACTCAAGCTGATTAATATTGTTGGGTCTAATTGGACGTCACTTTAACCCAACGGTGTTTTGGATTGGGCAACAGCTCTTCACGTGAATTTGTTCATAGTGGGACTCACAGGATTCCCGTCGGGAATGCTGAACTCAAGGGAAGGAGCAGTGGGAACCAGTGGGAATCAGATGATTGGGAAGATTTTGGTGACTTGTAGCCAATGTGTTTGTGTGTGCAAAACCCAGCCACAACCTGGCTGGACTCCAGGTGGCTCATCCGTGTGCCACAAGCCCTGCGGTGTGTTTGCTACAGGAACTCAGGTTTCATGTGGATAATAAAGGGCTGGATTTAATCTCCCTGGCTGCTGTAAAGCTGCCCACAAGTGTGGCTGGGGTTCCTTAGGTGAACCAGATCTACTTTATGCAGAGAGGAAGCCAAAGGGAAGCACTTCCTGAAATGCTCCTGTTGGAATGTCCCCCTTTCCTTGCTGAGCTTTCTGCTTGGGGCTCTGGCCCAGAGCAGCTGAGCACTTCCGACTGCTACAGGGCATCGGGATCTTGCTTGTGTGTCCTGGAATCTCTTGGCTGGGCTCGATATTCCACCTGTGTCCACAGAGCATGAGGTTGCTGCTTTGGATGTGAACCACTGCCACGTCAGAGAAGCAGAGCCCAAAGTGTTGGCCCCATGTGGTGAAAGTAAAGCCAGGCTGAGACAGTGCAAGAACCAATATATGATAGGTCTGGGTTCAGAGGGGGTACTAAAAGCAGCTCCTTAACCTGGCTTTTCTGCTTTGATTCATTATCAGTTCAGAGCCCAATTAAGCAGGTTGTTTGTGAGATACACATCTCTCACTCGTCCTCCAGAGTTTCCCTTCTCGTACTTAAAATGGAGAGACCTCCAATGTTTAAGGTCTGAAAAAACCCTAGAGAGTGATGCTGATGTGATACCTGAGTTAGGAGAGGGCCAAGACAACTCCTGCATTTGTCCTCCAGGTCCCTTCTCTGTCCTCCTGGCCATGGAACAGGGCTGTCTGTTCCTTCTGAAAGCAGAGGCAGCTCAGAGTGGGCACTTCCAGACAGTGATATCACATCAGGAGGACACTGTGGTGGCCAGCCAGGTCTGACCTGGGGGATCAGGAGTTTTCTCTGCAGCTGTGATGGGAAGATGTTGGGGGAAATCATAATTTCATTCCAGCTCTGTATTCAAAGCGTTCAGGTTCTTCGTTAAAAATCTTGCCAAGTGTATGATACTGACAGATGAAGAGGTAAAAATCGCAACAGCCAGCTCCTCTTGACCTCTGGACAAATTCCTGTTCTGTGTTCCTGCCTCAGGTCCGGTTTTGTCTTTACAAGCAGAACTTTCTGTTTTGGATGGGGCTCACCCAAGTACTCACAGCTGTGGGTCACTCCAGGTCTACAGCTGCACTTTGCCTCTCAGGACTCTCTCTATCTGGATTAATTTATAATGTGGGAGCTAGGGAGCCCCAAACCAGTGCAGAGAATAAGAAGAGAGGAGTTACTTAGGGGTTGTTTAATCTTGTGGAAGACCTGAATCTCAGTGGAGGAGAAGCAGCTCGGCATCTGGAGCCTAGAGAGCCTGGCAAGGCTAAACTGGCTGAGGATTTGTCCTGTTGGTGTCCTACTGCTCTAGAAACCCTCATCATGCCTTGCTAACTCCTGGGTATTCCACAGGAGTCCTGCCTGGTGTCTCAGGGATCAGGTTGCTGGGCAGGGGCGATGCAGTGCCCATCTCCTGCTGGGTTTGAGCAGCACTTTGCACGTTCCCGTGACACTTCTGGGCATGTGCCTGGTCTCTCACCACTTCTGAGCAGCAGCCAGGAGAGCTGCAGGAGCCCATGTCTGCCTGAAACCATTTACACAGCACTTGAATATGTGTTGTTAGCTCGGTTGCAGCCAGGTGATGAGGACAGGTAACGTCCCTGGGGGCTGGGGGATGGAGACAGGGACTCTTTTCCTGCAAGGTGAGGAAGGAAGGAGTTACCCAAACCCACATATGTGCCAAATCCCAAATCCCATCCTTCCTTTCCTTGCATTTTAACTGTCTCTTGGTGGCCCACTGCTCCTTCTGGCAATGATGGTGTCACGATCCGCTCGAGACGAGCGGGGGTCGTGATGGTTCGTTACCCGAATCTCAGAGTGCAAAAGAAACACCAACGGGGAGAAGTGTAAATTTCAATCAGCACAGTGTATTTTATTGCATACCAACGCGGTGTAATTGCGATAGAGAGGGAGAGAGATGTAGGGAAACAAAGGATAGAGAGAGAGAAAGAGGGGTTATAGCTACCAACGGCCAGACGGAGTCCTCTTGATCCGTCGTCTTCCGTGGGGGGATCCCGACTGGGGTCTTTTTAGAGAGTCCTTTTATAGTCTTTTGGAAGCGAGTGGCAGCCGGCCAACAGGTGAGGACGAAGCGAGGGGCAACTAGCCGAGGAGCAGGGGGAGCAAGTCCCATTGTTTCGGGTTGACGGCACAGAACAGGTCATGTCCCGCCCTGCTCTTGGTCTGGAAACAGCAGGGTCGGCGTGTCTCCTTGCACACCGCACTCAGGCATGCGTACCGATCCCGACATGTCCCGTACTGTTCTTGTGATGACAGCAGGACCAACGCAGCTGTGTTTGGCTAGCTTGCCACCTCGGCCAGGCCCAGGCTCAGTGTCTCGCTTTCTGCAGATAATCGTGAAGCAGATGAAGGGTCTTCGGGGAAGGGTCTTCGGACCGTCCCTCACAGATGGGAAATATGGATGGGGTGCTGGATGCTCTGACACCGAGGCAGAAGTGACAACAGCAGGCTAGAGCCCTGCTTTGCTTGACCCCAGAGACTCTGACATCCCACCCACCAGGTTGAGATGTCACCTGAGCCAGAGCTCTCCATGAACAGCCTGGGCTGGGCCCATGAGAGCACACAGGGCTGTCTCCATGCTGCAGCTGCTATTTGAGCCCTGGCTGCAGGGCAGGCTCTGGGCAGTGGTAAGAAGTTACGCCCAGCAGGGAAAGCAGACCCATCAGCTGGATCCAGGGGAATACCCACAGAATGCCCTCAGGAACAAAAATCGTCTCCAAATTCCCTTTGATTATTCCTGGTGGACAAGTCACTTTAACCTGAGGGCTCAAATGCATTTTGAGATGATGGTAACCATGAAATGACTCATTGGCAGACCTTGAAACCAGAGCCTATTATTCCTGGCATCCAACAGCAAACCTCAGTGTGATTTTAAATTGTGTCTGGCTCCAGGATTCATTTTTAAAGGATTTTTGGGAAGGGGAGATTTTGTTTGGTGGTGCTTTTCCCCAAGTCTGCTGACTGCAGCCCAGGAGCCCAGGTAATATCCCAGTCAGATTATTCCCATGTCAGAAGGTGGATAAACCACCAGCCTGAGGTGTCTCTCTGTCCCTCTGTTATCCAAGGACATGAGGTCCACGTGCTGGTCTCTGACCAGTCATCTCCATCCCTGGGCTTTGGTGTTTGTCAGCCTCAGGCTGAGCGTCACCAAAACAGCTCAGGTGTGGTTATAATTTATGCATGGATACACTTTATATCTATATATATAGATAGATATAAAGAATACTTATCAATATTCTGCTAACTGTACCGGCATTGGTAGCAAGAGCCTGCGTGCCACACATACAGCGACACGGGTTAAATCTCAACACACAGATATATGTATTTACTTAGGATGAATTCCCTGGGGGAGAGAGACAAACCTATGGTCCAGAGATGGACAAAATCCAGTCAAAACCTGAGAATACCCAGGAAAAGCAGAGGGAGAGAACAAGCCTGCCCAAACCCTCCTCTTCCATTGCACCCCTCACTAAACGTTTTGTGTTAAATATCGCCTTTGTGCTCAGCGAAAATGTTAAAGAAATGTTTCTGTGAGTTAGGACAAAGGCTCGAAATTCCCTTTGATGGTTACAGGAGCAGGCAGAGGAGACAGAGGCTTTCAGAGCAGCCGGGGATGGAGGGATGTGGGCTGGGAGGGAGCGTGGCCGTGCTCTGCAGATGCTGGATGGGGCTGTGGATGTGCGGCTCGGGTCGGCTGAGGTCACTTCAGCTCCGATCAGCGCCTCCAACTGCAGCTGAGCTTCAGAAGCCAAAGGCACAAGTGCCACTCTCCTGGCACTGCTCGGGAGAGATGGCTCGGCTGGAGCTGGACCCAGGGAGCAAAACTCCATGGGAGCAATTTCCTTGTGGCTCTGAAAAGAAAGGAGAGAGCAAAACACCCCGAGCTGGAGGATACCACAAGAACCTTGCCTTGGGACTAAAAGAGGGCTCATTCACATGGAATGTCACCCAAACAGGGTGACAGAGAATATGGGAAAACAAAAGTTGCTCTCTTTTGCCTTCCAGGACAATATTTTCCTCCACTGAACGGTAACCAAAGGCTTGGTGAGGGCTGTGTGAGGTCTCTGCTCTGCCACAGACCACCTGTGTGAATGCAGTGGAGGCATTTATTTAGGTTTTTTGCACTTCCTGGTCTTCCTGTCTATACATCAGAAAAGAAATATCTCATCCCCGTGCCGTCAGGTTGTTGTGAAGATAAAAGGGTGAAAAGGGAAGTTGTGTTATAAAAGGCTTAATAAATGCTGTGGAAAAGTGCAGAGAGAATTAACTCCTGTCGCAGGACCTCATCAAAGACTCGATTGTCCAGCTGGGGTGCCTCAGCCTGAACCTTTCTCTCTTGAGGGTTCCTGTTGCTGGCAGCTGCCCAGGCCAGGGCTGAGGCTCCCCAGGGTGATGCTCTGTGGACAGAGGAGGTGGGAACCCCTCGGTTCTCAAGGTGCCTCCCAGGTGGGGAACAGCAGTGAGACAAACCCACACCTTTGCCTTTGGGAATTTCATGGCCAAAGCTGGGTATTTTTGTGTCTTGCTGTAAACAGAATCGATGGCAGGTTATACAAGCCTAAAAGATAAAAGTACATCACCCCAGCCATCATGGGCTTAAAAAAAGCACCTCTAGGCATTGTCAAGTTCCTGCAGTTCCCTCTTTTTTAGATAACTCACAGGGACGCTCTGGATTTTGGACCCTGTAGGCTCCTGGGATTCTCACCAAGGGGTTTCAAGTAAGAGCTGTCTTTTATTAGCAAGGCTGTTGGCATGAAAGTAGGAATTTTGAGTCTGATTCCTCAAGTTGGGACCCGCTGTCATGAATAGCTGAATGCCCTCAGCTCCCATCAGGGCGCTCCATCTCTCTGGGGGCAGAGCCCTTCAAGATCCTTGTAATTCTGTACAGGAATTTTTGGTGGGGAAGGGGGAGCCTGTATTGGAAAGGAGCATCAGTGCAGTTGTAAGAGACAGGAGGTTGTGACCCATGTTGGGAAGCAGCCAAGTGAACAGGAATAGCATATGGAAAAGGCTCTTTGAATGCAATGTGTGTTGCTGATTCTTAGGAATAATCAGCAGCACCTCTTTACATGCTGTATTTTTTAGCACAGACTGAGGATAAAACATCCTCTCTGCTGAGACAGCAGAGTCCACATTTCCTTTCCTTCACAGACAGCTTCCCCCCTCGTGTTACAGGTATATCGTATGCATTCATCCCACTTCCTTTGCTTGGCATAAATGCCACAATCCCCTTTTCAGCAGCGGCGAAACTGAGGAACAGGCAGTTCAACTACCTTGCCCTTGGCCATAGACCTTGTCAGTGGCAGAGCTGAGACGCAGGCTCGGGAGCTACATGTACTGCTGCAGCTTTATTCCTGTGCCGTGTCAGAAAATATTATGTCTCACTTTGATGCATCCAGATTTTCTTGACATAAATTGCTGAAATCGCTGAGAGAGGCATTTATTTCAAAGTTCAGCACATTACACGTAGGGGGAGAGAAGTTGAGTAACTGGAAAAATCAACTTGGAGTTGCATCACCGGGAGCCAGAATGTTTGTTTAGTCCTTTGTGAGATGAAGCAAGCTTCAGTTTGGCCTCATCCAGGCATGATTAGTTAGGAGATAAGGAAGGGTTTCTGGACGGGTCCCTGATACTGAGCAATTTCAGGCATGGCTATATCTTGTGAAGGAGGGGGCAGGGGGAGAGTAACAGCCTCTCTTCCCTGTCTGCCCCAGCAGACAGTCCTACAGGCTCTCAGACACAGATTTCCAAATGACCCGTCCCTCCCACAAGCTGTGTTGGTCCTTTTCCCCCAATTCCCATCCTCACCCACCCTGAAAATGCAGTAAATCATAAACGGAGGGACTTTGCAATAAAACCCCAGTCCAGTCAGATCAAAGGCAACTTTTATCTCCCATTTTCTTTGGGGTCCAAAACTCACAAGAGCACAGCTGCTGGCCTGAGGTTGCAGCTGTATTGCTCCCAGATGATAAAATAGCTGTGGCTTTAAGGTCCTCTGTGTTTGTTTAAGCTAAGACACTCACCTTCTTCCAACTCAAGCAAAACTCTTCACTAAACTGTTCACACACCATCCCTGTCTCCTGTCCCAGTATGGGATGATGCAGGAGAGAAAAACACAAGGAAATTCTCCAAGACTTCTGATTTTTACCTGCTCTCCCACAGGGACAGCTGACCTTGCTGGTATTTCTGATTTCATTTCGTTTCACATCTCATGTTGTGCCACCTGATGCATTCTGCACCAGCCAGGACAAATCTTGGTTGGCCTTTAAATCACTTTTGGCCTTTGAAGACCTGCAGTGCAAATGGCAGAATGAAAGTCTTGTTGTGAGGTCTGGGGTTTTAGGGACTTTTCTTCAAAAGCTGAGATTTTGTAGATCATAGAACCATAGAATGGCTTGGGTTGGAAGTGACCTTCAAAATCATCCAGTTCCAAGCCCCTGCCATGGGCAGGGACACCTTCCACCAGACCAGGTTGCTCAAAGCCCCATCCAACCAGGTGTTGGATGTCTAACAATTTAGCTTCCTACCCACCCCTTATCTAGCCCGAGCCTTGCTCAGGTTTACCAAAGAAATGTCATCTTGATGTATTTAGAGGTGATCAGTTGTAGAAAGCTAGGCCTGAGCTCTCCTATTTAAAAATGTACAGGGCTTGGATTTAAACTCATCTCAGAAAAAGAAAAGAGTTACCACCTGTCATCTCTTTGGGGATAAAAACCAGAAGGGACAGTGTTTTGGCTTCCAGGAGCAATTTTAAGTGAGAAGTGCTGCTCGGGATTATTTACCCTTTTTCAGCCTGCAGCCTTGGCTGGGCAGATCGGTGCACTTGGCAGGGCTGCTGAAACCACACTCAGGAGAAGGAGTCCAAGGAGAAAAGCAATTAAATCCCAAGTGGTTCCGTGCAGGGCTGCTGGAGGCTGCTCTTCTCTGGCTCTGTGCATCGCGGCTGAGATGCAACTCCAGTGCCCTGCCTCCTGCCCTTGCTCCCCTCCCAAATCCTCATCAGCCTCATTGCCCCAGACACTGTCTGCCCCTTCTAGGGCTCCATGTTCTAAAGAAACCAAGTTAAAAACAATTCAAGCCCCAGTGAAAGCCTGACTTTTAAGAAAGAAGAAAGTCCAGAGCAAATTGGTCATAACCCGAAATTCCTCCAATTTGTTTCAGCCGTTTCTAGCATTGCACTTCCCTGCCCTGAACTCTGACTTCAGAGCCATGAATTTTTCTTCTTGTCTCATGTCTGGACATCAGTTTTTCTGCTTCAGGGTGTGATGAAACTGCTACCAGATATCCAGCCACTGTCCAAGAGGTCATTCATTGGAAACGGGCCCGGTTGCTGGTGGGCCTTCCCATGGAGATGAACGCTCTGCTTGGGAGCTTATGGGAACTGAAAGCTTGGAAGATGCCAAAGCAGCAAGTCTTTGTATTCTTGGCTCTGATGTCAGCATAACCAGATCATTTCACTCTGCCCAGCTTCCTAACACTTGTTTAAATACAGACATTTCAGACGAGGGAAATGTCTCACCTTCCCAGAAAAAGCATTGCACTGACTTCCTCATCCTTCCTTGCATCACTGACATTTCTTAGAAATCTCTTCCCATGACAGGGCAGAGATGTTGGCAGCTCTGGCCACTTTTCTGCAAGCAAAAAGCAGGTTTTTGTGGACTGATGAGAGCTGATGTGGTTTTGAGGTTGTTCTCTTAGCAACACCTTCTTGTGCAGCACTTTGCGGGGCGGTGCTCCTTGAAGGGAGCTAATCTTCATCAGCCTCACAGAAATTAAAAATAAATGTAAATTCAAAGGGCAATAAACAGTGCAGTGAGCTTGTTCTGGGTTTCCTGAGGCAGTTGGCTTGGCCTGAGCTGTGCCATTACATGCTGCCTGAGGGAAGGCTGCAGGGATGGAGGCTGCAATCACAGATCCTTGCTGTGAGGAGGAGCAGCATCCACCCATCCCTGCTCCCAGCTCTCTGCTGGCTGCCTCCATCTCAGCTCCCAGGGCACATGAAGGACCTCTAGGCTCTTCTTGCTCCTAAAATTCACCTTCCAGGTGAAAGGATGTGCTCTGGGCAGCTCCAAAGAATGGCCTTGTTTTTAAATTTATTAATTAATAATTGGATCAATTAAACACAAATATTCCTCCCCGCACTGAGGGGGACCAATGTCATGTGAATGGCGAATTTTCAATCAGGAGAAGAGATTTTTTATGAAAAGGAAGCTGTAAATATGATTTGCTTCTCCTCTTGACCTTGGGAGACCTTTACCTACATTTATTTCTCAGACCTGAATTAGCACCATAATAACACAGGGCTGGAAAATTATACTTAAACCTCCCAGCTATTTCTGGGTTACAGAGGCTCTTTCTTTTTTTCAGTCTAACCTAGTTTTCCAGTGGAACATTCCCAGCCTCTACAAAGAGACATCCCAGTTTTCCTCCCTATATAATTATATAAAGTCTGGCCTATATTCGTGCCCTTTCGCTCAGTCGTCTTTAATGTCAGCGAGGGCTCCTGCTCCCTTCGGAGAGGTTAAGAGCAGGAGGGGAGATTGACACCTCACCCCTGGTTCTGCCCTGAAAATGGGCCAGATAAAAGTCATCACCACAGCCTGCGAAGCCTCTGATCAGCGTGTGTTTGGCTGCCATTCACTTGCCAAAGTCAAATTGTGTCCCACCACCACCAGGGTCCCGTGGCTGTAAATGGGAAAGAATCACAGAATCACAGAACGGCTTGGGTGGAAAGGGACCTTAAAGATCTTCTCATTCCCTGACATGGGAAAGGACACCTTCCACTAGACCAGGTTGCTCCAAGCCTCATCCAGCCTGGCTGAAGAACCATCACTGCCCATGAAATGGGGTGGAAATCTGGGGAAGGTCCTTGCAAGAGAGAGTGGGATCATGGCATAGGATAGGCTTTTTTCTCCACTGCACAGGCAGGGATGGCGTTGATGAGCAAAGTTAAAAATCTCAGCAAGGTAGTGGTGATTTTTTCCTTATTTTTACAGATTGATTTGCTTAATAAAGAAAAAAAAATCAAAAATAAGGGATCTCTGCATTGCTCTAGGACAGAGATCGAACCCAGGATGCTGGAGGCTGCAGTCCTCCAAGAAATGTTAAAAATTGCAGGTCTTAAAACCCAGTTGAATTATTTTTTTAATCTTGTAAGTGCCACCAAATAAATATTTGGAGAGAGGTTTTTTTTGTTTGTTTCTTTGTTTGTCTTTAGTTGTTGGGTTGGTTTTTTCCCCAACATTTCCAAGAGGAATGAAGAGAAATTCAGGCTAGAGGATACTCATCCACCATGACAAGATACTATCCCTTTCCAAGGAGATTTGCATTTTCTGGACACAGATGAACTTCTCCAGGGGAGGAATCCCAGGGGAGGGCTTGGGCATCTGCAGACCTCAGCACTGGTCGCTTCCAGCTTGGGTGTCATTTCCTCCATATCATCAATATCAGTACAAAAGTGGATCCAAACCAGTGGTTTTTCCAGCCTCAGTCAGATCTTTCTGCTGCTTTCAAGAGGCTCTGAGCCAGGCCGTGCTTTGCCACACCAGCAACATTGAAGTTTGACAGAATTGACGCCTCGTGCAACCAGAAAATATCTGCAGAGTGATGGCTCTGAAGCTCTGCCTGGCCCTTCGCCTTTACAGGCAGGGGCAGAACACCCCGAGCTCTGTGCTGGGTGAGATGGGCACGTTTGCATGGACAGGGTGGCTTTTTATTTTCCCAGGCTTTTTTAAAGTGGTCTTGGACTGTCCAGCAAGGAGCTCCACATTACTGGATGGAGGGGAGTGGGAGGGGGCTCTCTTTGCCACAGGGCAAGGAAAGCCTGTGTCATTCCACAGCGTCCCAAGCCATTTTATTTCAGTGTCATGAGTCACAATAAAACAGGACCCAAACCTCAGCCGTAGTGCTGAGCCCGCTGCTGTCTCCAGAATCACTGGGCTCTGCTCACCCTTGGCTGGGGGCCTGGAAAGTCTGGACACTTACTTCTGTCCTGGGTCGAAACAGCCCTTTCCTAACTTGTTACTGGCAGCCCCCAAAAACTGAGACACCATGAGTCACAGCAATGGACAGATTCCACTAACTAACTGTTTCTAATTTTAAAAAGAAAGAGAGGAAAAAAAAAAGGCAGGATTGGAGGGTGCTTTGCATCTTCTGGCTACTGCACACAGCTGGAGTGTGGACACCTTGTCTTGCCTGGGAAACCCAGTCCTGTGCCAGCCCACCTGAGATGAGATGATGTGAGTGGAAAATGTGAGGTCTGCTCAAGGATGGAGGGGACGGGTGAGGAACACCCTTTCCTGGAAAGGGCAGCACCAATGTGTTGCTACATTGCACAGTTCCCTCTACAGGTCGCAGCAAGGAACACCGGGCACCCTGGGGATGACTGATGTGGGAAAGAAATGCAAATAAAAGTAATAAAACTTTAGTGGCCAGCTGAGAAAGGGGCTTTGATTCTGGCTGGGAGGAGGTTTCCTCAGCTGTTTTTCATATTGGCTTTGAGAAATCCCTACCAAAGTTTTAGTTCTGGTTTTAAGGTTATGATATCCCTGATTTTTTATAGATCAGACCAGATGCTGGTGGTCTTACACCTCAGGCATTACCATAATATAGAAAATCATTGTTATGGCTAATAGTTTTAATAATAATAATAAGAAGAAGAATCTCCTCTGAGGTTTTTGGCCATTACCATGGGGCAATTTATGGGTGGCAACCAGTTAAATCCCTTTTTCACATATTTCCCTCCTGCAGGCGGACTCACACTTCCGTGAGGAATTTGAAGGCTGCACCAGCAAAAGACCTGAGAAAATACAACACCATCACGGAGGTGTGAATCTTTCACCCTGGTGCTTGGCAGGGTGCTTGTGTTGCCACCTCAAGCTTCAGCAAGGGCTGTAAACTTGACTGATGACAGCAGCTGGCAAAACTCAGCCCACCCAAGGAAAAGAAGCACCTTTGGTGAACACAGAGGTCAATATGATGCAGGCATCTGGTTCTCCATGGCATCTCACTCTCCTGAAAATCCCAGCTTGGTGGGCAGCAAACAGCCAGGGGTGCTCATGGCACTGTCTTCCACCAAACTTTATCCTGGATGAACAGGGAATCTTGTGTTTTATCTGACACCAAAGCACGTATTGTACTTTTAATTTGGGCAAGTTGCTTAAAGGACTTAGAACACACAGCCGTAGGTTTGCACGTGTTTTACTCCCAGCCATGCCACAAGACAAGGCGCACCCGTCCTTCAACTCAACATCCCCCAGTGGAGCTCCCCTCACAGAGCACGAATTTCTCAGGGCCACAATCCCCCTGTACAGCTTTAAAAGTCTTCAGAATAATCAGAAATGTATTCTTTCCCCTCCCTCAATGGAAAATTAGATTTAATCATGCTTTGTCTGAAAGCAGATGAAAACTGAAAAACAGTTCTCCCGAAAAGCATCCCAAGCATCAGCAAACAGGAATTAGTTGTACTGCAGCATGAAGTATCTGGTTTCCCAGCTGTTTTGGCAAGTGAACAGACACTTACTCAAAGAAATACTCACCCCTTGAAAAAGAGGGTCAGTGGAAAGTTTTGGAGTGCTGTTTTCCACCTCTCTGTCCCCTGGGTTTATGACCTGGGCTGCTCCCCAGTGTACACAGCGGTGGGCTCATGGGGAGGTTGAGGGAGGGGAGGTCTCCCACTGCCACTCCTGGTGTGATTGCTGGTAACCACACAGCAAAGCACTGGCTGCTCTGCTCCCCCTCCACCCTCAGAGCTGGGTCTGGACATTCATTTTTTGTAGATAAATCGCTGGTAGGGGCTGCTTAGGGAAAGGTATAACACATGAAAATGTCTTGTCCATGGAGCTGACAATCCACAAACACCAGTTTAAAGAAGTTCTACGCCAGCTCTGTGTCCAGGCCAGTGTGTTCACAAGCCACCGCTGCGCTCTTATCACACATAAACTTTATCTATACATAGGTCCAGCTGCACTGTGTAACCTCCCCGACAGCTGGCACTGGGTTTCACAGGTCAGTTATTTTTCTTGTGTGCAAAATCCAGCCTGGTCCTTATCTGCACTTTGCTAAACCTCCTCCTAATCATAAAACCCCGGCAGCAGCCGGCCAAGCGCCGGCGGCAGCGCCCGGAGCCAGCGCTCCTGCTACAAAGGGCTCCTCTTTCTGCAAGAATGACCACAGCCTGTTTGGAGAAGCGCTGTGAATTCACAGCACAAATAATCACAGCGATACTACAACTTTGAAAAGAAATCCACAAAGTGTATTTCGCGATGACATTTCTTTGATTGCTCTTAATTGCGTTTGACTCACCAGTGCAGACTCCAAATTAATGAGCTCTTGTGGTACCACGGAGCCTGGATTATAAACTCAGACAACAACCAGAGCAGGCATGATAATGAGCCACACGACGGTGACGCTTTCCCCCCTCGGCTCTCCCTTTTCTTCCCACCTCCCTCCTGACTTGCAGCAAGAGCAAGGCTGTCTGCTTGCCTCACTGTGATGGATTTCAATTCCCTGGACCATCCGCAGTATTTGTTTTTGGAAGACTAATGTTTTGGAGGAATTATTAAAGGAGGAAAACAGGCTGGCTCCCACTTGCTGCCTCTTGCCTTGCACTTTGATTTCTTAGCAGGGATTGTCCCCTGTGAGTGTTTGCGTTACTCCTGGCACGCTGCAGCCCCTGCCCAGGATGGGACACAAGCAATTAAGTGCAGTCAATAATGCCTATCCTGAACTTTAAAGCGTACTTTATTCTTGCAGAGCAAGACAGCGTGATACACACTGATAATCCCTCACAGCTGTTGCACAGTTTTTCCTCTCCCTTTTTTTTTTTCTGTTAAAATCTGACACTGGACAACACCCTGTGCTTGCCAAGAGAGCGGAGTTGAGCCCTGGGAGGGTGACGGGTCCTGCTGGAAGCTGAGGAGTAGCCCTGAGGTCTCAAGCCCTGCACTTCCCCACACTGCTTGAAGCACCAGCTGATGGTGATGTAAAAAGCTGCCTTTTTTGCAAATCCTTTTTCTTTTCCCCTGGAGCTCAGTGACAAAGGGGATTCAGGGCCACCTCACAGAGGAGGCCTGAGCTGAAGCTCATGTGAACTTCTGGGCTGGGATCTTGATTTGTGGTGTGCACCAGGGAACCTCTTTTTTCCTCAGGACTGCACAGCCCCTGGGACAGGCCTGGTTTGCAGCCAGCAGTCTGGCATGCAGAAGGAATAAAATAGCAATTCCTGGAGCTCTCTTTCCAATTTCTTTCCCTTGAAGTTAGCCTGGCTGCCAGGACATTTCTTATTTTGGATGAGCCCTGCCTTTCAGACAAGCTTGTCATCCCTGTCCTTGAAGTTCCTAATCCCTGCCTTGTTTGAAGGGAAACTGGAGCGGTATCGCATGCAAAGGAAACACCGTGGGTTGGTTTTCCTTATTGTCTGAACCTTGTAAACAGGTTCCAGACACAAATAATGGTTTGTAAGTCACGTTCCTCTATCTCAGAGGAACCATTTTTATTCTGCAACCTTTTGCTGATGCAGCAAAATAAGAAAAACAGCCTGAAGGGGAGAAGCAAATGTCCCAGGCTCCTCTTCCTAACCCAGAGAAAGCTGAATGAGAACAGCTGCTCAGCAGAAGTCTCTGAACAAGAGTGGTTTAAATTAGTAGGATACAGGCTAATTAAAAGACTATAAAGACATAATTAAAAGAACTGAGACCAAGCTATATTGAATTAGTCCACCAGCCACCTTCCAAGCCATTGCAGAAGGATGTAGATGCTCTTCACCAGTCCAAAGCAGGCTGTGCCCTGGCTGTGCTGGCCAGAGCAGGAGCTGGTGGTGGAGTGGACCTGCTGGGGAGCATCCCAAGCAATCCCATCACTGCCAGAGTGGTGGAAAGGGGATTTGCCCTGGGACAAGGCCAGTGAACCAGGAAGGTGAAAGCGAGGTGCTTCGCCCCCAGGGTAATTTCCTCCTTCTCACATCAGTGCCCTCCCTGTGCTTCTGCAAGGATGGAAGTTGTGCTGCTGGTGGGAAATCCTCGATTAAAACACCCTGCTGCTCACAAATGAGCTCTGAGGCACTGCTGGCCCAGGGGTCTGCCCACAGCTCCAGGATGCCTCGGGGATGGCTGCAAAGACAGCAGCATCCCGGTGAGAGTGTGGGGAATACAGCCAGAGGGGGCTGGGGGATGAGAAAAAAGGGACGAGGAAGAGAAATTAAATAAGAGTGGGAAAGAGAGAGAAAAGGAGGAGAGAATGGGGCACAAAGAAAGAGGAAAAGGAGAGAAAGATTTTAAAAAAGGCAAGAAAGAAGGAGAAAAAGGAAGAGGAAAAGATAAAAAAAAATAAAGGGAAAAAGAAAATGAGAGAAAGAAAGAAAGAAAGAGAAAGAAAGAAGAAAGAAAGACTAAAAAAAATAAAGAGATGAAGGAAAATAAATAGAAAGATAAAAAGGAAAGAAAAAGAAAGAGAAAGGGAAAAATAAAGAAAAATAGAAAGGGAAAGAAAGAAAAAGAAATTAAAAGACAACAAAAAAAAGAGAAACCAAATTTAAAAGTGAAATCAAAAGAAGGAAAGCAAGAGAGAAAGGGAAAGAAAGGGAGAAAAAGGAAGCAAATTAATTGAAAGAGGGAGGGAAGGAAACAGCAAAGGGCCGTGGATGCTTCCAGCTGTTCAGATACGGCAGTGCCGCCCCTCCACAGCTGTGCTTTCCATCTCTGTCCTGCTGGGCTGCAGCCCTTCGTGGCACATGGAGGGCCCCAGGTGCACAGGGACCATCTGCCATGAACAGCCCCTCTGGCCCGAGGGACATTTGCTGGGGTCACCAGCATCCCCTTGCCCCTGGAGGAGGAGGCTCAGGTGAGGTCAGGCACCTGCAAAAGGCCTGGTCTGGCCACAGGAGCTGCTGCACCCGGATGAGGACAAACTGCAGGACACAAGGATGTTAAAACTTCCTTTAAGCCGCGAAAAACACAAGTGTGTGGTGGCAGATGTGGCCGTAGCTGAGTTCGAGCTCCTGCTCCCAGCTGCTGAAGAGGCTCTCGATAGCTGCAGCTGCTCACACACCCGGGGCTGCCGGCCGGCAGCAAGAACCTCCAAATGCTTATTCTCTTTGTGCCATGTAAGACAAAAGTTGGGAGATTTTCCATGAATCGAGAATTTTAAAAATGCTGTTCGGAGACAAAAGAAACGCTCTTGATTTTAAGCACTGCTTGGAAAAAATCCCATTGAGAAATCAGGAAGCAAAACATATTGTGAAGTGGAAAGCTGCTCCATGCTGAAGAATTAAAAGTGTTTCTTTGAAAGCAGTAAGGATCGGGGTGGTTAGAGTTTCTGGGATGCTTCATAAAAGGAAGGAAAAAAAGAGAATTCCACAGATGTTTGACTGCTTTGGTTTAGTAGGTAATAAATTTTAAAAAAATTAAAAAGGAAAGAGAAAGAAAAAAAAAAGTCAGAAAAGCAAAATTTAAGGGGTTGGGCAAAACATGCACAGAATCCAGAACTATTAAGAAAAGATCATTTTTGCCTCACATCTCTCTGTGTCCCTGCTGAAGTCTGAAAGGAGAGCCAGTGCAAACCCACTGTGACATGGAATTTACATAACTTTGGAAAACAAACTTCATAAAAAACTTTCCAGAGGTTGTGGAAGCCCCATCCATTGAAGTGCTCAAGGCCAGGTTGGATGTGACCCTAAGCAACCTGCTTTAGTGGAAGGTGTCCCTTGCCGTGGCAGGAGGTTGAAACTGGATGATCTCTGAGGTCCCTTCCAACCCAAACCATTCTGTGATTCTGTGATTGGTACCCCAGCGACCAAAAGTGGGATGACACTGGCATGAGCTTGCCCCACACCAGCAGGGATGCGCAGGCTCCAATCCTTCAAGTTCCCCCATGGTATAACTATTAAGAAAAATGTTTGAGCACATCTGACCCCCATCAGTCCTAAGAATAAAAACCTGGATGAAGGCGACAATATCAAGCTCATCTCTTACTAGCCAGGTAGAGAATCCAACACCACCCGCCAGGAGAAGCTGCTTTTGGAGTTTACACTCCACTGGACACCAGCAAATTCACCCTACAAGACAGACAGAGGCAGAAAAGTTGTTTTCAGTGTAATTTCTTCTCAGGGCACTATGAACTTATAAAAAAAATGGAAAGTGATGACGGCTGGGGTTCTGGGACCACTGAGAAGGGATGTGGTTGAATTTTCGAGGTATAGCCATAGGTTCTGATAGTAACTGATAACGCATTTGCTAATTTCAGTGGTCATTAGCTTGTTTTGTAATTAAATAGCGGTTTCACTGGTACAAATATATAACAGTTTCCAAAAGATTTCCACACAGGGGTTAAAAAAATCAACTCTGTATGAAAGCCATGCTGAGACCATGCCATCCTCTTCAGCTGAGGTCAGCTGGAAAGTCAGCTTGGTGCCACCCCATGAGTTTCACAGCTGGTCATATCATGCCTCTGGAGGTCCAGCTGCACCCACACCCCAGAGTCAGGCAGAAGGAGGATCTAGCTTTTGAACCTGCCAGCTTCTTGTTTTATCCATTGCTCCTAATTCTTCTATTATACAAGACAATGAGCCGCCAGACATCTCTCAGGAATCCTCTGGACTTTTCTTGTATCTCTGGGCATTTATTTTCCAAAATGGAGCATCTCTTCTCCCAGGCCTTCAGCCACCCATGTTGCTTTGCGTGAATCTTTCCCGAATATCTTGTTTCCTCTGAGTGCTGTGGGACCAAAATGTCACCAACTACTGCCAACAACATCCTAAGCTCCCTGAGAACCTGAATCATCCGCTGAGTCAATGTGGACGTGCCAGAGACATTTGCAGCAGCACAATGACATTTTCTTCTCTATTCTCCACTTCTTCACAATTCCCAGAGCCTGACTTGATTCACAGTGACAGTGACTGTGGCTGGATGCAAACGTCCTGAAAGGTGCCCCGTAGTGTGGCCTGAGAAGGCTCAGGGCATGGATCTGTGCCCTTTTCTAGTGCCAGCTGGGCTGGCTGAGATGACTTTGCCCAGTCCCCTGTCACTGGCTGCTTTCATGTCTCTGGTAGCTCTGCTGCGCACGCAATGGACCCCTGGTTCATGTTCTGAAGCAGCTGGGGCTTGGCTTAAACCCTTTTAAAACATCAGGTCCTTGCTAACCCATATTTTTAAGCAGGAACAGAAAGAGGGTGGAAGTTGCCAGCAGCAGCAGCAGCGGGTGATCCGCACGTTGTATCCTCGCTATCCGAGCCGGCAGCACAACTGGCAGAGCAGTGAGGAGACTCCTGGGAGGCTGGAGGCAAAATCTGGTGTCTGTAAGGAGCTTGTGAGCCAGGACAAGCAGCAGGACTACGACAGTGTCCCCAAGATCTGCTGCCCCCACCCCCCAAATTGTCACCTTCATCATCAGGGTCAGGGTGTGTCCTATTCCCAGAGTGTGTGATCAAGATGCAGAAGTCCCCAGCTGCAGATGGGCCGGGAGCACAAGCTGAACTTCCCAAAAACAATAATTAAGCACTGACTTGAAAGGAAGGCCCACCTGTCCTCCCCTCCCTGGCTCTGTCTGAGAGCAGAGGCACCGGTGCTCTCTCGAAGAAGCTGCACTTGTGGTGTTTTTGACCCAGCTGGAAGAAGGATGGTCCATAAATCTCACTTGACAGCCTAATCTCATTATATTTCCCAGCTCGATTTCTAGGCCAAAGGGGTTTGGCTTAGCTTCAGAGAAGAATCAGAACCCTCAGAAGCCGCTCCAAACCCAAGTCCTAAATCTGTCCATGGTCACCCATCGATGGGACTGGTGTCCCCTTGTTGTCACTAGCTGTGCACTGCAGTGGTGGACTAAGACACACCACAGGTAGTCACACAGATACTCATCAATACCAACCCTCCATAAAGGTATTCCAAGCCACCACCTGAAGAGGAGGTACCGAGGGTCATAAAAAGGCGTGGACTCACTTGCTAAAAGGCCGAGAAGCAAATCATCTCCGAGAATCTGCAGGGGGTGAGCGGATTAATGGGCCACCAGCCACCATCAGAGGCACCCACTAAATGCCAGCTGGAAAGGACATGTCCTTGATGGATGTCTGCTGGAGTTCCAAGCAAATCACAGAAGGCCTGTGCAGTGAAAGCAAGTGGCAGCAGGAAATCATGATTGCTTATGAATTTCTAAGTCTGTGCTGAAGGGAGGTGGAGACCACCGCTGCAGAGCCAGGGCAGGGTTGGCTTTGCATGTGTCTCTGTCCTGGTGGTCTGAAGAACAAAGAAGAAGCCAGGAGGGCGAGCAGACCTTGGGAACAGAGGGAGGCTGCAGCTGTAAAGATGAGCCAAGCTGTCTCCGTCAGCCTGGGAACCGGGGAAAAGAGCTGGGTGGGGAGTGCTGGTTTCACTTCCCAGCACTTTGTGCAGACGCTGCCTTGGTGTTACGGTTCACGTAGAATTGCAGCAACCCCCTCTCAGCAAGGAACAGGCTCCAAGACTTCCTGCAAAAGCTCAGGCCATGTTCTGCCATAATTTTTGCCAGAGATTTGCCTTTCATCTCTTTGGGATGCAGCAGCAGGAATAGGGCAGGAAGCTCCCACTACCTCTGGAGAAATTGACCCTTGATCCCAAATAACGTGCAGGTCAGGGAGGGATTCAGCCTCTTTGGGTTGCATTTCTCTGTGCTTCAGCCCATGGTGGTGATCTGAGAGCCAGCTGGCTGAATTCTCTGTATCCAGACTGCATGGACCAGCAGAGCCTGGGCATGGACCAGGCTTCAGCCATGCACCACTTGCCTGACAGAAGGGCCAGCTGGCTCATCCCAGCCCAGCCAGGCAGCCTCTGCATAGCCCACATGATGGACCAGCTAATGCAGCGCTGCTGTCACCAGCTCTGTCCCCTCAGAAGCGTCATCCTGGACGGGGCATCCTCCCTGAGACCAACCAGACCCCCAGCCAAACCCCCAACAGCTGCAGCTCCAGAGCTGTTCTCCATGAGGCTGCCAGTCCAAGACACCAAATGGAGGATTTCAGGCTGAATGAAGGTTTTGGTGGTTTTTTCTGAGCAAGGAGAACAGCTCTGAGCTCAACAAACTGTTTTGTGAGTCGTGCAAGAGAGCTGGACTGCCTTAAGGGCACAGCTGATATTTCACAGAATAGAGATTGGTTTGGGTTGGAAGGGACCCTAAAGCTCATCCAATTGCAACCCCCTGCCATGGGCAGGGTCACCTTCTTCTACATCAGGATGCTCAATGCCCCATCCAGCCTGGCCTTGGACACTGACAGGGATAGGGGAAAAGTACTGTACATGCAGTCACCTTCTCGTGTCCCACCAGCATCTGGATGGCTCCTCTGTGCTCCAAGAAGAGAAATCTCAGCTCTCAAACTTATAAATCAAATGTAAACATTATTGCCAAACACTTCCCATGAATCATCCTCTGGGATTTTGTGGCAGGGTTTCCTTGTTTCCTCTTCATATTCCAGTTGTTATTGGATTTGTTGGGCACTCGGGCTCCTGTTCTGCGCTTTCCTTTCCTGAGCTGATTCGCGCAACACTTTGGCTTCCCAGGGCAGCTGCTTTGTAACAGGGGTCTTTGGGGGCTGTGGGGAACGTGGTGAGTTCCTTACATGCATTTTGTACCAGTGTACCTCCCTTGGGTACCCTTTGTACCACATAAACCCAGCTCTCATATTATGAACTCTACAAAGCAAAGCTCATTGAAGTACCCAGATATGAGTGATGAGCTCTATCCACCAAAGACATTAAACATGCCACGTTTAGTCATTTCACCCGCTGGAAATATCTCATCAGTCTGTAACGCAGATCCACTTAAATCAACCCTTGAACTGAAGTTCAGGAGAGCAACATTGAGGAAAACAAAGGGAAGAAATTCCCACTTGTAACACGAGCAGCTGCTACTGGCTTCCAAGATAAATGAGCACTCCATAATACAAGAGGCGTGATGGGTCTCTGATGTCAAAATGTTGTCAGGAGACAGCAACCTATGAAAGGACTTTTTTTTCCTTTTGTTAAAAAAGCCACCAGGTAGCTTTATTTGTATAAAAATTCAAGGTCACCAGAGCATGAGTTTTTGTCCTTTACCTATTTTGTCTGATTCCTAGAGGCCAGGACTGGGGTTTTCAGGCTGTGACAGTGCACAGGTGTGCTTTGTGAGCCATGGGCAGCAGAGATTTGCATTTCATTTCCATGTCTGTCGGTGCATGGGTGTTTTCCTGAACGAAGAGGAAATGGGGCAGGAGGTGCCACAGCTTGTGGCATGAATCCAAGCAGGCATGGGGGTCTCCATCCTATCAGAGACCCTGCTGCACCCAGGGCAGTGTTGCACAGGGACCACAGGGATGGCAGCAGAAGATGTAATTCTCCTTTTCTTCATGTTTAATGTCTCCCTCAGGCTGCATACATGAGCCTTGGGGTGAGCCAAGGGCTTCTCCTAAAACCCCCTTGGGGTTTTTGGAGCTCCAGCTGAGTCTCTGAGCAGCTCAGGAGCTGGGAGCGGGAGCAGTCGGAGCAGTGTGCCGGCTGCTCTGCCGGGGTCAGCGGGGACATATCAGAGCTGCAGCTTTGCAAACACAGAGCTGCCAAGTGTGACACGTCAGCCGTGGGATGCTGGGCACGGCGGGGTCCCCGCGGCCGCCCCACTGACCAGCTGTGCCTCTCACAGCCGGGGGTGCCAACCGGGACCTCGCTGATGCCTTGGGAATGTGCCCCCAGCCCGGCTCCCACCGCAGACTCTGCACCTCACCTGCTGTGGGAGACAGGGAAAAACACCGGGATGGGTAACAGGGGAGTGGCACTGGGGGTGGGACTCGCCTGACACGCTGGGGATGTGTGTCTGCTCCTCAGCTGGTCACCTCCAGTGATGAGCCCATCCATCTCTTAAAATAAATATCAATGATAAATAAAAGCAAAACCACTACGTTCTTATTTGCCTCTTCTTCCATCAGCAGATGCTGCTCCCAGCCGCGAAAGGTTCTGCTGCAGCCCTGCCCCTAAACCAGCCAGCGAGGGAAGAATTGCTGTTGACACTGGATGTGTTGTAATTGGCCTTTAGGGCTGACCCCTTTAATTAGATTAACAGGGGCCGGTGCATTCCCTCTCTCATTTCTTCCTTGGGCTGGGGGCAGAGTTGGGCAGGGACCCCTCCAGGTCCCACTCCCACTGTGTCAGGGCTTCCTCTGAGCTTTTTCCTGCAATCCCTCACCTCCTTCTGCCACTGTTCGCAGGGTCCTCTGCTATTCACTCTCAGAGATGCACAGGACAAAGTAGGGAATGGTGTGAGATCTGGGCTTGTGTCCCTCCCCCCCATTTGCCATTTCCAGGCTAAAGTTAAAAAGGCGAGGTTAAAAGCAGTTCAGAAACAGCACAGGAAGAGAAAAGGGATGCTGGAGAAGGCGAAGGAGGAGGAGAAGCCCTCTCTGCTCTCTCTCTGCCACAGGAAATAATTTAGTGTTAAGTGTCACCTCAGAGAGTTAAATCAACCCGAGTACACTGCAAAAAGGCATTTTAGCCATTTCCATAGATAACAGTTAGGTCATGTCAAGATGCTGGTCTCTACGATGCTATCAAGCCATCCATAATTTAATGTTTAAAATGCAACCTTAGCAATACAATTAATACTGTTTTATTAGCCCACAGAGGCTTCAAGTAACTACTTAGAGCCATATAACACCAGCCCATCTCACAGCCCCATATAAATTCCTCTGGTAAGATAAACTTTTAGGTCTGCAGTTGCAGGCACTGAAAATCTGCAGAGCCAGCAGAAAGTAAATGGCTTTCCTGTTTGATAGAGTATCACTTTGGAGGAACGCACCTCTGGCTTCTCTGCAGAGAAACGAGTTGGTGCCAAGACCTTGGAGAGGAGGAAAGTACAGGACATACCTTGGGAACGGTCCTAAATCATCTCTTTCTGCTTCTCCTTGTCCGTCTCCCTGGGTATCTCTGTCTCCTTCACACCCACAGGGACTTACACAAGCACACACCCACTCTCACACGTTTTCTCTCTCACGTGGAGCAGGACTCTTTGTGCATCTTGCACTGTTTTCAAAAAAAAAACCCTCCTGCCTGCCTGCTGATGGGTTCCTGACACGGAGCATCCCAAACCAGGTGCTCTGCACCCCCAGTCTTGCCATCCTGGACCCCAGAGGGTTTCCTGTCATGTGAGGCAACTTAAGTTTAGACTCCTGCAGCTTGGATGTCTCCACCTGAAGCAGCCATTCCTGCTGCCCTGAGAGGCAGTGCAAGGTGGGAAGCATTTACAGTGTGTTATCCACTTCCCTCACTGGAGACCTCTCCTTTGGGATGAGTTGAACCCTGGACACCACTGGGCAAGTGTCTACTGAGAAGCAAGGACAGCAGCCTGAGATGCAAATATTTTCCTGAATCCCACTCTCAAAATCCATTGTTGTTATTTGAGACACATCTGGAGCACATGCACACAGGGACATTTGATGCCCTCAGCAAGGGCCACCGAGCCAGAGGGCTGGCACAAAGTGCTCTGGGTCACACATGGCATGAAACTTGCTCTTTCTGACTTGTGCCACACTCCCCTTCTCTGGTACCTGCATGTGCCTCTTCCCTGCGGTGAGATCATTCTCTCTGGGCCCATCTGGCACCCGGTGCAGGATCCTGCACAGGGAGGGAACCAGCAGAGCTTGCCTGGTGCAAAACCCCTCCAGAGACCACAGCAGATGGAGGCTGTAGGGGCTGCTGAGGTCCTGGCCAGTAGAGTCCTTTCTGTGTCTTCAGCCAGCTGTGACTCTAAACAGTCTGAGATTGCCCTGGCTTGGTGTCTCAGTGTAACCCAGCCCAAGGCAGTCCACTTATGTGCAAAGCCTTAAAGGGAACCTGGTTCTCCTGCTGAACACGTGCCCACAGACCCTCTCACCCGCAGACACCAGCGCAGAGCCAATTAGACACATTAGCATGGAGCCAGGCCAGACTAATTGTGCTCTGCTCTCCCTGGGCCCTGTGAGCCTCCCTTTGGCTCGTGCAAGCTGTGGCCGTTTCACTTCCACGGGCAAGAAGAGACCTCAGCGGCACCAGATCAAGCCAGGTTTTCCCATAGCCTGGTTATGGCACCAGCACCATTCAATCCTCACGTGGGGCTGAGGAGCGTCAGGAGCCCTGTGCCCCAAAAGCCATCCCTGCCCTGAGGCTCTTCAAAACCAACACATGAAGAAGAAAAAAAAGGAGAAGTGTTACCAGACTGGTATGAGCAATATGGAGAGAAGGTGGCTGATCCAGGCTTAGAGGTGCTGTGGCAAAGGTGAGGTTTCATGGCTCCCAGATCTACGCCCACTGAAACCATCCTATTCTTGTGCTCATCCACTGCAGAGTGTATCTCAGAGATTGCTTGTCTACTCCATCAGCAGAATAAAAAGACACTCCTGGCACTGTCATCTCCTTGTGTTTAATATTTTCCACACTTTTCTCCCTTAAAACCCTGTCTCCTCTAAATAGATTCATCTCTGTTTTTATGCTGGAAATAATTTTTGAGTTTGTCTGGTTGTGAAGAGAAGTCAGAGTCTAGGAAATTTAAAGAGGTCCGAATTTATATGGTAAATAAAGATTCTTCCTTTCTCCACCATACCTGCATTAAGGCTTTATCAAATGTCAGGGTCCTACAGTGATGTCAGCGTTTGTGGGGACACAATTCTGAGTGCAGGGTCTCATCCTTTGTCTTCCACACACCCTGACATGCAAAGATACAGGAATAAAGAGAAGAATTCACTCAAATATGTTTTGCAATTAAAGTAGAGGCACCTATTAAAAAGTAAATGGGCACCCTGCCCCCAAATTTCCTCAAGTTAGAGCCAGCCTTTCTGATTATTCCAGCCTACACTTCCTGCGCATTTTAATTATTTTACCCACACTAATGCAAACACACAGAATGAAAATAGACCAGGCATCCCAAATCAGTTTAATGAATGTCCTCATCTAAGAGGATTCTCTTTCATAATGACTGAGAGGGATGAGAAATATAACTCTCTAGCCTAGCTCCCCAAGAAGCAGCGGGGCCCCAAAGATATGAAAAAAAAAAAATGGAGCAATTCATCAGAAGCAGCAGGAGAGAAAAGCTAATTAGAGCTGGAGACGTAAAGAATGAAAAGCTGAGTGGGGAGGGCACTTTAGGGAGAAAAAGGAGGGGAGCTTGAAGAGCCACAAGCCTAAATCTGTTGTGTGAGTGGTAGGACTCACTAAACACCTGCATGAGAAGGAGAGACCTTGTGCTTCCCACATGCTGGCAGAAAATAATGGCTTTGGGGGAAACACACCTTTCACATTTACAGGTTTTGTTCCTGGAAGAAACCTTCTGTTTCTTCCCTTGCTTCATCTTCCCTTTCTTTGTCCTGCCTACAAGCAGGCACTGTCCCTGGCTGCCCTCATTTGCAGGGATGCTGGTGTGAATGTTTTCCCTCCGTCTCGCCCTCTTCCCCACTGACTCTGCCCCCTCTCAGCACCAGCAACATCTTCCTCGCTGCAGCAGGGAGGTGAGCTGGGTCAGGCTGGCCCCATGCTGGGGCCAACCTTGCCCCTGGCACGATGCTGGGCATCCCCTGCACCCTCCAAGGACAGAGAGAGCCACCACGACCGGCTGTGCTGGCTGCAGGATCCACCCATCACCCAGGGCAATGGTAGGAAAACATCCCTGTGCTTGCTACAGGGTTGATCCTTGTTCAATGTTGAAATCAGGGCATGGAAAGGACAAAGAAAAACATAAACCAGCCCATGCTAACCCAGCAGTCACGGTGCTGCCCCTGCAAGGAACAGCAAAGCTCCAGAGCCCTTTGAGCTGCTGTACAAACAACCAGGCAGGTCCTGCCCCAGAGCACTCCCAGCCTGAAAAGCCAAAGGAGGGAGGGTGATAATCCTTTTCTCCTTGTTTCTCCAAACACAGGCTTTAGGCAGTTCTGTTGCACAGAAATCTGAGGGCTCGTGTAGAGGGGATCAGCATCCACCCCTCTGCCCATGGGTAGCATGGATGTTGTTTATTGGGCTGGTTACAATCACCCTGTGCTATAGCTTGGCAGATTATTATTTTTCCATGTCTGCTTTAAGCCTGTGGAGCCTTTGAACACCAGAGCAGTAAATAATGGAGAGCAGTGGACAGTGCAAGCATATTTCAGGTTTTTAATGCTGCTAATGCAGATGTGGGTTCAGACCTTCATGGGCTAAAGCTACCTGGATGTGGCTGGTGTCAGTAGGTCTCACTCCTCACCAGGCAGCAGAACACCCTCCTTTGGGGCAGGTACAGACTCACGAGGGTGAACCTGCGGTTTACAACAAAGCCATCACTCCTTCTTCCTCACCTACCATGGGGCAGCAATGATTTCCCAGAGGCATGTGCACCAATATCAAAACAATTCCCAAAAATCAAGAGTAAGGGCCAGATTTCCGGGACCAGGCAGGACCAACAACCCCTGGGCATTCCTGCACTCCTGACTCTCTTGTCATTTACTCGGCCCTCTGCAGTGTCAGATCAATGGGATAGGAGCAAGACAGCTGAGCTGGGTGCCTGTCTCCTTCCTTATCCCTCTTTAACCTGTAGAGGTGTCAGGTGAAATCTCCTCTTAGAGAAAGTTGTCCTGAAATGCACCTACATGTGGTGAAAGACGAACGTGCGCTTGGTGTAAAGTAGGGGCCCAGCTTTGCAGGGACAGGGCTGGGATATTAGAAGGGCTTAGAAATAGGACTCCTGCAGCATAAATCCTCTCTATATTTTCCCTATCAGCAGAGTGTTCCAGATTCAGGTGTTGGCTGCACAGATCCTGGGCTAGTAGAGAACAATGGATTATTAGCAAACAAGGGAAAAGCAAGCAGAAACCTTTGGCAGAGGCCAGCTGGTCATTCAGCATGAACCTGTTTATATTTATCAATATAAATCAGTGCACAGGCTATCTCTTGCCATAGAGGAAATATAGTTATTGAAGGATATAGTTAAGGGAAGGCAGACTTTGCTTTTCCCACTGCTGTGAGACTTCTTACATTTCTAGTGCCAATTGCCTGCGTCCCACTGTTCAGCGAGAGGAGGATTTCAGGCAGAGTTTGATTCTCTTGTATTTAAACTGAGATAAACTGAATTGCATGGGAAATATCCATGCAAGGGAAAAGTGTACCCCAGTGCAGGCTTTAAATCCATTCCCTGTGCTGGTTTCTTTTCTTCTGCCTCACTTTGCTGCAAATCCACAGCTGTAGATTTTCAGATTTTTCACTGTGAATCCACATCAAAGGAGTGTCCAGTCCTTTCTAGGAGGGACTTCATTTCTCAGTGTCCGATCTCTTTTAGCACATGTTTCAACATTAATAGAAGCACATTAAGTGGCATTAGGAAGTGGAGCAAGGGAACTGCCCTACCAGATCGTATAACTAATTGCTTTGCTGCTGGTTCTGTGCTTCCTATTCCTGTGACATTCCTTTGAAGTCAGAGTGGGATGCTCTGACATATCTGGTACATCAGGGAGCACTGAAAGGTTACTGCTTCCTAACTAAATAAGAACAGAGGAATGGTTAATTCCCTTTGTCTGGCATCCATCACGCAGCAAGGTCAGTGTCACATACTGGAGAGGGTGCTAAACTGGACACATGTTGGGAATTGGTAGCTACAGGATGCTGTACATCTTCTCAAAACCCCTGGAGTAGAAGTGGTGATGGGGGAAAAAAAAAAAAAGCCTAAGTGGATTTGCTGTCACTCTGGGGACATGGTGGAGAATGCTTGATGGGACAAGTACATATGGACGTGCAGGTGCAGATTGGCCGTGCTTTGCATAGGATCCTGACGAGTGCTTGCTGGATAGTTTGTTTGATGCAAGTAGATTTTTCACTTTGCACCAGCCATCTGTCTCCACGGCTGTACTGAAGCGTCCCACAGACAGTGTGCTACAGAGCTACAGCACAGTCCTGTCACAGTCATGCTGCCGAAAAACCTCTCGTAACATCTCCTTTGATAGATTTTCACTTCCCTCTCCACCTCGTGCATGAGAATATAGTGCAAACAGACCAAAAAATGCTTTACTCAGGGGAACAGGAGCTGAAACAAAGTATTGGGCTAATTTATCTTGGGTTTAGGCAGGTTTTGAAATCCGTAGGATACATCCTGGTGCCATGGAAAAGCAGCTATGAGAATAGAAATTTTTTCAGCTGTACCCACCCTCTATTCCAGGGTAGGCAGTCCCCACACACCTAAAACTCATGTCCCCAAGCAGATTATCACATAGACTGTCTATTTAAAATGCCACCCCTGAGCAGAACAACTTTTGGAGGAATTCCAAAAGGTTCAGACACTTGGTTCAAGTCTGAGTGGGTGTTGTGTGGTCTGGCTGTGCACTTGCAGTCAGGCTGGGCTCTTACACGTCCTGGTTTCAGCTGGCTTGGAAATGCCCCAGAAATGACAGAGGCACTCAGCTCTGCTAACTCAAGCCCGCAGCTCCCCACCATAACATAGATATAGCCACGGGGAAGCACACCGTGGGAGTCAGACAAAGTAAATACAGCACCGAAAGGACTTAATTGCTGATTAGAAAGAGGATTGGTCCATTCTTCACCACCTAGTCATTAAATTAGGATCAGTTGTCCTGCCAGGAGCAGAGGCCCACTCAGCTGCCAGCTATTGGTAGCGATGCAGGACTTGGCACTGATGCAGCCTCTGGCCTCCTGCGTGTAAGAGATCAAACATGACTGCTGCAACTGTCCCTTTGGATCCGCTTTCCTGCTGTGCAGCTGGCACTGAATTGTTTGGGAATGAGCCTCAGTCAGATTTTTGTGACAGTTGTTCTTTTTTTTCCTTTCTCTAGAAAAGGTTCTTGCTGCGTGTTTATCCTCCTGGCTCATACTGGGAGCAGTTGGGGTGACACAGGGAAGGTTGGTGGAGTTCCTCTCAAAGCACAAAACCTCTTTTCCAGGATCCTCAAGGTCTCTGTGGTTGAAAAAAAAAAACCTCTTGAGTTCAAGGAGAGTGCTTCCCACACAACAGCAAGTTCTCAATAGAAATTAGTAATTCCCCCCGCCAATTAAAAAAAGAAAGCCAAAAGCAAAAAAAGCGCCATGAGATCCCACCTCTGCAGCTTGATGGGAATATCTCACCATTTTTTTCCCTGGCTGGTGGAGCAGCAGAGCTCCAGTGTGGGGAAAAGAGCCTGAAACCCAGCCATAGTCTCTGGGAATGCACAAGACACGGAGAGGAAGATGAGCACAAAGCCAACAGGCAGCTGAAAATGAAACCATCTGGCTGCACGGCGTAGCTGGGGTGGGGCCAGCCCAGCCACCCACGCATGGCAGGCATTCCCATTCCCGTGGCAAGGTGAGGGATGTGCCAAGCTGGGATCCGTTAGGTCACTTCCCAAAGAGCACCGAAGCACGTCAGTGCCAGCATTGGTGTCCCTGCCACCACGCAGGGAGGTTGCTGACATGGAGCCCATGCCCAGCGTCACACAGCAGCTTTGCAGGACAGCTGCATAAGCTTCAGGAAGTATGAAATGATACTTGCTGCAGGACAGCAATTCCAAATGTCCAGGGTGTCTTAGAGCAAATCTTTAGCTGGGATCGTCTCCTGGCTGCAGTGAGGAGAAGGGACAGGGTAAGTCATGAAGTTCAAATGTCTTTGGCTGGTTTAAATGTGCTGAGCTCCACTGAATTCAATTAGTTTTGGATTATGTCTATCCTCTGAAGAGTCTGTCTCTGTGACAGAACCCTTCCCAAAATGAGGCTTTAGCAGTTCAGCTCAATGGAAATATTGGATTCACCTCCAGTGACAGGTGAAGCAAGACTCGTGCATTGGGTTTTAGGATGCACACACACACAGACACTCATACACAATATTTATGTTAGATTCACCAGCCTCCTTTTGGAATGGGGATCAAAATATGACAATTTCATTGAAAGGACTTGAAATTTGTATATGCAGGTTATTAGAGCCTGATATCCTTTCTGTGGGATTTGAAACACCTTGTGAGCTTTAGGAGACTCATGTCCTGAATGTGGCATTCAGTACCTTGGTTTGAAAATGCTACAGTAAGTTTGTAATCCAAAATAAATCTGATACGTCTTTTCCTTGACCATATAGAAGGAATCGTTGATAGAGTCCCCAGTGAATCACATGCAACCTGAATTTTTTAATACTCCTGTCGATGTGCACATCGATCCCTCCTCTTCCAGGCAGTGGAGCTGATATTGCCTTGCATACCACCACATTTCTCAGGCTGGCTTTCACACCACAGAAATACTGTTTCTCATTTCCCACTAGACACTTTGGAGTCCAAAACCTCTCCCGCAGCCTGATTCTGCCGAGGGCTGCAGGAGGGGCTGGGGCACCCCGGCATCCTGCAGGAGATGAGGAGATGCTGTGTGAGAGCCGAGTGGCAGTGTGGGGGAGATGTGCTGACCTGATTCACCACCCTCATTTTCATGTGCGGTGTTAAGGGAAAACGCTGTATCCTATTAAATTAACAAACTAGCACATTCCATCAGCTGGTTCTCATGCCCTCGAGGCATCCTCTGGAGGTTTCCTCGACATGCCAATGAAACATTCAAACTACAAGACAGCCCAGTCACTTCCCATCCATTTTTTATGGTACCATGGAAACAAAGAGCGCCTGGCAATTCCTTCTTTAAGCTTTCAATAAATCACTCCACAACTGTAAGAGGTACGTGCCTTCAATGCCCCTGTGTTTCGCTTGGCTCCCCTGAGCTAAGCAGCCTCCTGCCCTCTTTGCCATCTATTCTCTACCCCTTGTCACCCTGTGGCCTCTGCTCCCCAAATAGCCCAAAGGGGCTGGGAGCAGACTGGCTCCTTTCAGGCTTTGTGTTTGCAGACATTGGAAGGCATCCTGTACATGTGCTGGGATGATGTGAAGCCAGAGCCTTAGAGGCAAAGATGGTTTTGCAACAGCTTTGCCAGCCAGAGAGGAGACTGAGGGCCGCGGGACAGACTCAGAGACTCCACTGCCACAGAAGTCACCTTTTGTCCTGCCACTGGGAACGCTCCCCCAGCCATTTCTGGGCTTTGATGTGTCCGTCAGAGCAGATTTTCCCTTTTTGAATCTTGCAGCCACTCTCCTCTCACTCTCAGCCAACATCTGCCTGCATGCCTGTGTGCAACCTTTTTTCTTCTCTTCAAGCATCACCCTCCTGCAGAGGTCAGGGATGCGTGGAGTGCCCCAGGATTGTATTTGTCGTAGGTACTGGCATGTGAGCAGTCGTGGCATCTGTCCTGGAGGAGAATGAGCTCTTCAGCTTTCCACACACCACAGCAGGGAGCAGCTGAACAATTCCTTCTCAGGTCCCAGGACTCAATGCTTGTGTGTTTGGCCCAGCTGAAGTCTGACCACTCTTCCTCTCAGGGATTCATTACCTGGGCTGTCCCTGAGATCCTCACAAGAAAATTTTCCAATGAAAGATGCAGAAAAAAGAAACAGAGAAGAAAAAGGAAAGTCAGAGCTATGCTTTTCTGTCCCTCCTGTCATTGCAGGAGAGCTGAAACCTGCAGCTCCTGGCACCCAGTGGGGCAGGAAACCCCCTCAAGCCACATTTGAGATCACTGCCTAATTGATAAGTCAGTTGTGTGGCTGGGTCCAAATTGCAACTGCAGCATCGGAAAGTCAGAGTTGGCCCAGGTTTCTCCAAGGGAGAAAGGTGGAAGTGGTTTCACCAATACGTGCTGCAGCTCAGCAGAAAGTTGCCTGTGACTTTAGCACTGGTGTCTGGTGCAGATGTCTGTGTGTGCACATTTATGTTGTGGGGTTTATCTCCATCTATACTTAATTCCACAATTTTTAGTGGTGTTAAGAGGGGGGATCTCAGCTTGAACCATCGAAAACAGATGAATGGGACCTTCCATTGGAAGCCAGGTGTGTCAGACAGCATTGCTGAAGTGAGTCTGCATGCAGATGTGCTCAGCTTGACCACCTGGCTACTGCCCAGCGCTGATCAGCTCTTACCTGATGGAAATTGCTGAGAATCTGGAGCATGATGGGGGAAAGGCAGAAAAAAACCCCTCAAAACCAGAAAAGTCCAAATCAACCCAAACCTCCCTTTGATTTCAGAGGTCTTTAGATCAGGGTTTTCATTGTTTCATTTCAAAATCCCCTGAGGGTGGAAGTGCATCCCACAAACCCAAACAGGCTTGGGAAGGGAGTGGGTGTTGTGCCAGGCTATCCTGGCTCTGCTTGCATTAGGGGCAGCAATGTTGCCAGAGAACAAGGGGTCAAAACAAACATTAGATTAAGAAGCTGCTGAAGAAGTGAGCAGGGAACCATTTGCAGCAGCTCTGGCTGTGGTGATGCCACCAAATAAAACATATCCAGCTGCAGGTCCCATGTCCCCATGGTGCAATCCCATCAGCTCAAATGCACGAATCCTATGGCACCAAGACTGGGATGTCAGTGGCTCTGCATTAACCCTTTTGCTCCTGAAAGTTGCCTTCCCTTTTCTGTCCGATGGCTTAAATTAACATCCCATTAGGCTGCTTTCATCTCTAAATTGTCAGAATCTGCCTGGACTCCCTTGGTAAGGTAGGATTTGTGCCTTTGGCAGACGAGCCTGGAACATGCAACAGCCGTGAGCTGCTTGTGGGCACCGGCTTTATTAAATATTAACGGTCTCAGCTTCTCTCCAACAGCTAATAATAAAAAGGACCATTTAAGTTTATTCTGACTCAAGTGAAGAGGTTTAGATTCATTGGTAAGCTGTTCAGTGGTGTTTCTTAAATGCTTAAGTCCTGTCTTCCAGCAAGAAGGTACACCACTTGTAAGGTTAAAACTCTGTGAGGCAGATGGTGTGGTGGGGCTGGTCCCAACTCTCCCTCAGCATGGCCTGCCCTGACCAGGTTTCTTCTCCAAGCAGTGGACACAGGGCTTGAGGACAGCCTGTCCCACCACAGCCAGCTTGCTCTGCTCCCACACGTGGTCACTGCGAAGTCTGTGGCTATTTCTAATTGCGTCTCTCCTCACCTTGAACAAAATGGACTTTTCCAATGAAAAATGTCCACATGCAACCAAAAATAGTTTGGTTTTCATTAATTTGGAGAATGGATTGCAATAATGAGTTGGGTTGCTGGAAATTTTAGTTTGCTGTGGTTAGAGGAGAAGGTAAAGCTCCTGTTCATGATACACGAGGAAAAAAAACCCAAAAAGCAGTTGTTAAGCATCTCTGGATTGGAGACCCCAAAGAGTTTGGGAAGGGGATCGTGAAGCAGCAAAGTCAGGCTCCATCACACCACAAATCCACCCTGACTGTTGCTCACCAGCCCACTCCACTCACCCTGTGCTGGCAGCTTATCTGCTGCCAGAAAGGCCTGTTTGCTTTGGCACACATTTACCTGCATGTTCGATAAATGTTCTCCTAATTCTGACATGTGGGGAGGAATGGACCATTCCAGGGCATTAAATTGCCTGCTGCATCCCCACAGCCCCCTCCGAGCTTCCTTGCAGGCCGAGCCAAGAGCAGGATGTGACCCCGTGCACTTGCTCGCGGTCCTTTGCTACCGGAGGGGTTATTTCAAGGCTCCCCTTCACCGACTTCAGATTCCTCTTCCCCTTTTGTACTTTAAAAAGAAAACATCTGTGAACGGCTCGTCACAACAAACCCCTGCCAGTGTCTGATCTCTTACGATAACACGCTCTAATGAGGTTATAGCTCTCCTGTCTCGCAAGTGTTTCGGAGCTGCTCGGGCTGAATGAGACGGGAGGTAATTAGAGTGACATGCTTTCGTGCTCAGAGAGAATAAAGTAACACAAATTTCCTGAATGGGCAAGAGCAGTTTGGCCTCAGCTGAGGGAAATAACCAGGCAGTGATCTAATTCACTTTACTGTTAATAGATTGTTATCTGCGGAGCCCTAGTGCAAACATGATAAGCTGTAAAGAAATACAGATGAAAGCCAGAGCCCAAGGGTTGCAGAGATGCACATTCAGCCCAACGCTGGTCTCGTTGGCCTCAGCCCAGCTCCAGTTTCTGCTCATCCCTGGATCTGGCTGGGGTGATAACACTCAAGTAGGGCCATGCAATCAAATCTCGTCACGAACTGCAGCATCATTTGGCTCCAGCATCAGTTTGGGAATTCCATGGTTTGCCTTGTGGAGTCTAAGGCACAGTGGGAAGAGGTGGAGGCAAAAGCTCTCCATGGGTTCAGGCTTTGATTCTGGCTGCTCTGCCCGATGTGAAGGGAGTCTGTGGTGTCAGCAAGCGATGCTGTGGTCCCCCACTGAGGTCCCCCAGCTGACTGAGCACCTTTGCTTTGGTGCAGCTGCAGTCACAGCCATCCTCTGGCACAGCACCCCTTCAATATCGTGACTGCAGGCAGAGAGCCCCCCATGCTGGCTTTATCTTCCACACCCCTCCCTATCACGACTCTGAGATACACAGGGGGCTGCTCCCATGTGCTTTGGGAGGACAACACTCCTACATTTTGTACCAGGGATGAGTTGCAGCTGCAAAACTGAGGTGAAAATGAGTCTGTGATTATCCTCTACCTCCAGAAAAAAGAAACTAGTCCTGATGTACACCAATATGGCCAAAGTAATGGGTCTGGATTCTGTAAGCATGCCAAGCCATTGCCAATCACATCCATGATGCTATTCCCTCTCTTCTCTCCTTGCATGGAGCTCTGCTGAGTTTATCACCCTTGTGTCCAGCCAAGCCAAGAGCAGCACAGACTCAGTCTGCCAGCACAGACACACCATGCCCTGCTCACATAGCTCTCATTGCACATCTGCATCCCAGACTTCCCCTGTCATGGTGTGAAACTTCATACCCTTCCAGCTGTGGGAAGCTCAGGACATCCATGGGGACCTGGAAATTTGCTTCCAGTGCCCATGGTCAGGGTGGCTTTCTGCATGACCGAGGTGGTGCAGGAAGGGGATCCATTGGGGTCTGCCCAAGCATGCAGAGTGTAGTGGACAAGCTGAGCAAGAGCAGGAGCCTTCCTCGTGGTTGTGGGGTGAAGCATCACCCTCACACAGCCTTTCTTCCCATAACCTCCATACTGCCCTGGCCTTACATGTAATACACCACGTCTTTTATTCATTTTTTCTTTCCTCAGGCAAGAATGCTGTCAGCTTCCCGGGCAGGTTTGAATGTGTCAAAAAATGTAATCTCTTCAGCCAGATTTAGCCTACTTTTGGGAAGCGAGTGTACTCTGATTGCTGCTTCCCTGACAGCTTCATCAGAGCTGAGAGAACCCCAGCTCTGCCTGCCCCATCTCTCATCAGCCAGCATCCAGCTATTAGAAAAACAACAGCACAGCTCCGTATGGTCACTCTCCTCAGCATTTCCAGGAGTTTCTGGGTCCCTCCAGACCTCATTCCCCCTCTTGTACTATGGAGAACCTACGATATTTTTTTTCCAGCTCTACCCAGTTTGATGGCAATGCCATGATGGGACAGGGTAGATCCCTGCTACTCATTTACATTTCCCTGGCATCCCACTGGAGCCTCTCAATGTGCTGCACAGCAAACATGAGCATGTGCTAACCCTGCACACGCTGCTTTGCCACTCCTCCAGTGCAGCAATGGGGAGCCAAGATTGCAAACACGATAACCAGTGTTGGGGCTACCCCAATGTCATCAAACTTTGGTCAGCTGAGGCATATCCCCAAACAGGCCCTGACATCAGCCAGGCCAACAGGAGCACAGTCCTCGCCAAGCTCTGGCTATTGAACTCTTGCCACAAAAGCCCAGGTTCAGGCTGATGCTTGATCCCGGGACACGTCCTTGATGGGTGGTTTGGATGCAGCCACCCTGTGCTGAAGAGGAGGAGAGTTATGTGTGGACCTGTAAGCTCTGCCAGCTGCTGTCTGTGCCCATGAGCAAGCTATTTTATTTATTTATTTATTTATTTTACCTAACCCATTTTATTTAGCAGTATATGATTAGCCCTGGCCACTCTTCAACCCGTCCCTAGAATGTTGCCTTTGCATTAAAGCCATGCCAGGTGCATGGGGAGCAGCCTGACTTCCACTGCGAGTGCCAAGAGGGAGTGGAGGAGGCGCAAACCAGCTCTCACTCAGCTCGAGAGTTTACTGAAGGCTGCAATCTTCCAATTGCTTGAAGAGCTGTCATTAGACAGTTTAAGATGGCAGATTGCTAAATTGCTTTAAGGCTGGAGCCAAGCAGCACTCAATAGGGCCCTCTTTGCTGTGAGGATACGTGTGCACCACAGTCCTTCGGTGCGAGGGAAGAGGAAAATCATTGTTGTGCCTCAAGCACCCTGCGGGGCTGGGAAGGGGCACAACTCACTGAGGAGGGGGAAGGAGATACAGGGATGGGAAGGAGAGCATGCAAGAACAGAGTCCCAAAATCTCTGTTACCCTGTGTCTGCCCCATGGTCTTTCACATGTTTTTTTTCTGTCAATCACCACTGACACTTCCCTCCTGGGACAGAAGGAGATTATATTTGCTGTAGCTTTTCCAGACCTGGTGAGACTGACCTGGAGGAAACATCTCTGCAACCTCATCAGGGGTCAAGCAAGGAGCTGGGCCAAGGGAGAGAGGCTGAGAGGGAGAGGAAGGGACTTCTTTGCACATCATCTGGTGCAAGAGAGTTTCAGGATCCACCAAGGAGCTGCCTGCTATGAACCAAAGGAGTTTGGTTCTGCAACTGCGTGTTACTGGCAGGTATCAGATCATCAGCCTCTCCTTAAAGCAGCCAACATGGCCAGTTCCAGTCGCCATCCTGAAAAACTCAGTGGTGCACTTTCTGTCCCCTGGGAGTGCAGCTTTCGAGAGAGAGAGGGAAAACAGCAGCCAGTGCAGCACAAACCTGCTGGCAGGACTAATAAAGCAAAGGGGACAGCAGCAGGCTTTGGCTGCAGCCTCTTCTCCTCTGCAGGAATACAGAACATGGACATTTTCTCCTTGAATGCATCCCTTCTTCCACTGCAACCACCCTCTGTCTGTCTCTAATCCTCAAGTGAACTTGGACACTCTGTTTCCAGCCCCTGAAGAAGTGTTGGCTGGTCCCATCTCCAGTCCCAACACCTTGGAGAAGAGATACCAGATCTGCTTAGCAGTGGCGTCTAAGGGTTACTTCTCACTGGGGTCGCCTGCTGTGGTTCTCACTGTTGGCACTGAGCAGCCCTTACAGGACTGGGTTTTGCAGGGAGATGCTGATCTTGTTGGGGTTTGAGGCCTCTCCTGGTCAGTGTAAAGGGTGCAGCAGGTCTGTGCTCACTGGGGTCACCCTGCCCACTGGGAACTCCCCAGTGCTGATGGAGATGGTCTCACCTTTTCCAAAAGCTCTTGCAAGCCATCCAAAAGCTTTATGTCAACACAGCACTGGGTAACCAGCCAGTGATGAAACATCTGAAATGTCTCCTCAAGGCACCTGTGACACCAAATTTTGGTAGAACTGGACAATTTGCCCATGGGCTTGCATGTGCACTTCCAACCTGTTTGCTGCTTTAGGGAGAGACTTTTTGATCCACCAGTCCTGGAAGGAACAAAAACCACTCAGTGAAGGTGCATCTGGGTCTATTTTGTCTCCCCCCAGGAATTTCCCCTTCTCCTCTAAGTGTCTCCGTTTCCTCCAGGTCTCCAGACTCCCAGGTGCCTGCCAAGCACACATTCCACGGGCCCTCTGCACACTTCCACCCCTGCAAAATTAAGACACGTGACCTCCATAAATCCCCATCAAAGGCCTTTATTCTTGTGCTATTCTCCTTGCTGTTGTTCACTCTGAACATGCATGTGACAGGCAGATAAAAGGCATCATTCTCGAACGAGCTAATTCAAGTTAACCACTGCGGGCAGAAGGACCGAGCAAAGCCAAAGCACTCTGGCATTTTGATGTGCAACAGGGGTTAGAGCTTCCAGCTCATTTTTAGTTTCCGAAACCCCAACTGTTAGCCAGACACTCCCTGAACATTTGGCAGGAAGCAGAAATTGAGGAAACCTGGCTTCCTTTGCATCTGTGTCCCAGGATTTTGGTGTAGGGGAGGGACGTTAGTTTGAAAGATGAGTACTGGAAAAGGTAGGCCTTGTTCCTACTTTGGGGCATGTATTAGGATTTTAACCCTCTTGGGTCCTTTAATTTTCTCTTCCTTTTCCTCAGAAAATTTAGGATGCTCTGGGACACATCTCATCCTGCCAAATTTGGTTGAAATCAGAAAGTCTATATTCATAGATACATAACAGAGGACACTAAAAATACGTATTTTTTAAGTTTTGAAAACTAATTTTTTTCATGGAACAATTAGAAGAAACTATGAGTTAAAAAGCCATGTCAAAATGGTCTGACACTTCTCTTCTGTTCTCCTTTGAGCTTGGGTGCTTCTGGGATATGCACTAGAAGTGAATCTCCAGCACCTTGAACCAGAAGATGCTCTTAGTGGAAAAAAAAAAAGTAATGGAAATATATAACATCAGCTTTTGTCCTATTCTAAACCTTAAAACACAGAGTTTAGGTACTGACTGCGCTGCCTGACTCTCGTTAGATTGTTCAGTGTGAAGGTCTGGAGTAACCACAGGAATCTCTGCAGGAAGGGCCTGAGAGGATGTCCAGCCTTTCTGTGCAGTGCCCAGATTTAACTCCATTCGAATTCCACCTGAAATGGTGTGCAGGATCCTAAGTCCTGCTGGAAGATGGCATTTATGACTCGAATTACGTCAGTGCTTTGACAATTATCTCCCATCAGGACTAGAGGTGCTGTGACAAGCCAAGTGATACAAACTCCAGGCTTAAGAGACAAAACACGGTGTAATTGCTGTAGCCACCAAAAGATGATGGATGGCGCAGCAAACTGAGCAGGAAGAGGGTCACATGAGCAGCAGCTTCAAGAAACACCTGACATCACCCCAAGAAACACTTGTCCCCACCTTGCAGCCTGCGCGGGGCAGGTGGCAGTGGAGCCCAAGCTCACGTTTCGTTGCCCTTATGCGGAGAATGTGGGGAGATTGGGAGTGACAACAGCCCTGTGATTGTCATTGAGCAGGCTCTTTAGATGTTGTCCTGTTGGTAGGACCCCAGGGATCTCATTTTGTACTCCAGCTTGGCGCCCGGAGCAGCGAGTGCTGGAGATGAGAACTCCTTCCGAATAAAAATGCTGCTCCTGTACTTCTCAGTAGTTTCTCACTGGGCTTGACATTCTCGTCTACTCACCGCCCCTGGCAAACTTCTCTCGTGGTGGCTCTTCATCTCCCAACTCCACACAGGGAAATTAAAAATCCCTATTATATTTTTCTTTAATCTAGTCCAAGCTCCAGCTGCACTGGGGGCTGTCGCCCAGCAAAGTTTACACAGATGAGGGGTGCTCAGCTCACCTCCATCGGTGAGACTCCCTCTCCAGCTCAACTCCTTCAAGGACACAAATAAAGGGGAAGCAGAGTAAAAAACAAAGGAACAAAGAATAAAGGTCTCAGCAGAGAAATGCTTTGATTGCCATTGCTAAAGGGCAGAACAGGGGGGAAAACTTGGATGTTTGCAAAGGGCAAACACATCCTTCCCTTGGATTGCTGTGGATTTGGAAGCAAGATGAAAAGGGGTAAGTTTGTGCCTTGGGACACCTTGGCTGCTGCCACCTTCTTGCCACAGTCACCTGGTGTCTCAGCTCCTTGCCTGCTTCCCATATGGGTGCCAAGCACCCAAAATGCAAATATTTTTAAAGTCCAAGCCTCAATTAAGTCCACATTTGTGCCCTAAGAAGATTTTTCCCGGCAGACCTGCAGTAGCATATCTGATATGATTTAATCTTACAAAAAAGGATTTCCACACGGTTTTCCTTGGATGATGCCTGTGTCACAGTTGCCCACAGGATAAGACAATTTAATGGTTTTGTGTGATGCAGGCAATCACAAATCCTCGAAAAAGAAACATATTTGACCCATAAAAGATTTTTCTTCCAAAACTTCTTTATTTGAAAGATTCTATCAAGAAGCACCTTATTACTACACACTGCTTAACTGTTTTCCCAACCCAAACTGTTGTTCACACATCCTGAGCAAAAATCAGTGCACAGTTTGCAAGCTTGACAGAGGCTGAAAACCCCAGCACAGGCTAATCCATGAATACAGACTGAATGATAAGTTACTTCAGGGAAGAGTGGCTATATTTGGGTACTTTGCTCCCCCTCTATTATTGCCAGCCAGCTCTAGGTTCAGAGATGCTTCTGCCCTGCCTGATAAATTGAAGGACTTCACGGACATATTAGCACAGCCAGACCCTAGTCAGTGAGCAGACAATTGATTATATGTCAGAAAGTCACACACTGGGCAATTTTGCTCCTAGGCTTTGCCTTCATTTCTCGAAATATACGTTACAAAGTGAAGAAATCAAAAGTGAGAGATAAGAGTCTGCATGTTTGGAAGCTGCTCGGAACAGGTTCTGTCTGTCTCCCTGGTTTCGTGCAGCACTGTGTGCCTCGTTGGAATTCTGGGAGGTACGGAGGCGCTCAGCTGGTGCCTTACAATTAAGAGGTTTTTCTTCATGAAATATAGGATTCTGTCAAAGTATAACTTTTGACTCAAAACCAAGGCTTTCAGTGATATTCTCCTATTTTTCACCAAGTCTAAGCAAACAACTTGTTCTTTTTTCCCCCCTCTTCCCTTTCAACTCACCATTTGTAAATGTTGAGGGTTTAGCTGAAAATGTTATCATTTATGTCAAAAATGTTGAAATCTTTCCCCAAGACCCTGCCACCATATGTCAGACTTCATTATTCAGAGACAACACTCAGGTAAAACTTGTTCCCAAGTCACCTTTTTCACTCTGTGTCATAGCGAAGCCAATGTTGCAACTTTTTGGGGGGCAGAAATCGCATTCCCAGGGAAGTAAAAAACTCGAGTGTTGAATATCAAGGCCTTTCTTGTGAAAACTGCCTGAAATAAACCATTGTTATCTGCATTTCAGCGAGGGCTGGAGGTCAGTGGTGGATTTTGGTGTCTCGTGCTACACATGAACAAACACACAAGAGGCAGCACCAGCAGCAGAGAGCTCACGGGCTTGTCTGACAAGACAAAACACTGAGGGGAAAGGGAAGCAGGGAGAGGCGGAGTGACTCAACCTAAATCACACCACGGGCCAGGTAGAGGCAGGAGGAAAACTGGCATGTCCAGATTCCCAGTCCGGAGAAGGCAGGATTGCTCTGATGGCTGCATCAGGGGAGGAGTGGAAAAGGGAGGATGCTTTTCTCAGGTGATCTCCTTGTCTCCTGAGCCCGGGAGCACCAACCTGGCCTCTAACAGAGATCCACTCCCCTCCCTGCCCTGAGGGGTCTTTTGGATAGCTCGGGTGACTCATCCTCCAGCATCCTCTCTGCTTCTCTGTCCCCATGCCTTTCTCTTCTTGCAGCCGCCTTCTGCAGGAACCCCCCAAGGCCCTGGGTCCTGCACTAGGTAGGGCAGAACCACTCTGAAACCTGGGGCAGATTTACCAGCAGGGCATAGCAGATCATGGCAGATCTTCCCCATTACCACCTGGGGAATGACTTGGCTCCCAAAATCAAGTGGCACGTGCCCCACAGGGCTGTGCAATCCCACAGGAGCCCTGGTAATGCTGCCTCGGGGTTGCTCTGATGAGATTTCAACATAAAACCTGGGTTTGGGGCTGTTCAGCACGGGAGCATCCCTTCCTTCCCACCACAGACCAGCCTTCCCTGTGCCACAGAGCACACAAAAAAAGCTCTGGCCCATCTGCTCAAGGGGCCAGGGAGCACAACCCACCTTCTGCACCTTCCCAGGAGGAACAAAAGGCTTTTTTTCCCCAGCCTGCAGCTGCTGAACACATCAAAGAGGAGGATCAATACCTATCGACCATCGCTGTTTCCTTCAAGTGTCCCCAGCCCCTGTGATTATGAATCTGCTCTCCTTTCCCTGCCTGCTTTCCACATCAGGAATTCACCTCATTCCCCCTAAAGAGAACTCCAAAATTGGGTTTCTCAGAGCCAGTAGTAATTCATAACCCAAAACAATGGTAATAGGGATAATGTTTGTCTCTATATTACAGTTACTGTGGAAATCCTGGCTTTGTGGGTAGAAAACAACTGAGGTATTACGTTAAAAATGCTCCTCTGGTGCTGTTCTGCACAGAAAAAAAATGCTCAGCACCAACATATGAAAGGTGTCATTGCATCTCCACATGGGGCAGGGGAGATGGGGAAGGAAGAGCTCTTTCCAGATGTGGGATATTTCCTGAATCTTTAACTCAGCGGGAATTGCTGAGAATCCCAGCCTCCACCCCAGTCCTGGCTGGGCATCCCATCCTCTCCCTGTAGGCATCCTCCCTCTGCAGGCAGCTGGTTCGGAGAGCTAAGGCAGCAAAAACCATCCCAAACAAGCAAATAGTTTCCCACTGGTTCATTTCCCTGAACCCACTCACCCCAGGGTGAGCTGGGCATTGGTCCCTGCAAGGCAAAGGCTCAGAACACACAGCTGGGGGCACGGGGACAAGCGGGGTTTTGGAGCTGATTTGCGCTGGTCTCACCAGGACAAAATGACTCTGTAACTTTGCTGAGGGCTCAGTCCCTGCAACAAAGGGCCCTGGAAGGCACATGCACATCTCTGCAGCCAGCAGCCCAAACCTGTTGCCTGTTTGCTCTGGGTACCTGCCTGAAAATATCGTTTGACTACAAAAACACCTTCCTCCAGCCCCATGATACTGCCTGCTGAAAAACAAACAAGCAGCTGCTGGCAAAGAATGGAGGGAAAAAGAAATGGAAAGAGCAATACTCCAAATTTGACACAAGTGGGGTCTCTTGACCACAGGGCAGCAGAAGCAGCAGTTCATGTCTCTGCCCTGCCTTTATTTGGGATAAAACAGCTTCAGCAAGCAGCTGGAGAGATGCTGGGACCAGACACACCCAGTAACCCCCACAGCCATTCAGTGGGAGCCCAGCACTGGCGCTCACTGGAACTTGTTGTTCACCCCTGGGAGCCAATGCCTACCCAAAACCCTCTGGATTTGACCTTTTTCAGCTCCTTCTCTGGTGGGAAAGCACTCGGGCACCACGCAGGCATGCAGGGGGTGAACAGCACGTTGGGATGCTTGTGCAAAGCAGGCATCTATGACCAGGGCACATCTTGACTGCATCTTTTGAGATAAAAGCTTGGATCCCCTCCTCGCCCCCATCCTCCTCCCCACCCCCAGTGTTTACTGCTCTCAGAATCTGATTTAGGTGGTTTACTGTGGCTTTCATCTAAGTGCATCAGCATTTTTAAATTAGTCACAGGTGACTCTCAGGGTTACAAGAATAATGTTAAATTGCCAGACATACACAGCCCATATACTTTATTACCTCATTTTTGTATCTTCTTTATGGTCTGTGATAGCAATGACCTTATAGTCTGTGGCTGAAGAGCCAGTTAAACTTGTTCTCTGTCAAAACAGTAATTAAAAAATTCCTACAGGGTAGGAAGCAAACCTTTACTCTCCAGTCTATTTCTCCTTCCAACAAGGCTCCTGAATGAAGCTCCGTGAGCACCAGAAGACAATGTGCACAAAAGTCTCTTCTGAACATGCTTATCAGCCAGGCAGCACTCATTCATCTGCATTAATATTTTAAATAAATATGTATTAGGCTTAACGATGTACAGCGCATGTCACAACCAGACACATACAGCAGTTTCCCTTTGGCCACTGAGAAAAATCTGGTCTGATTGAGAAGGGAGAGGGAAAAAAGGATAAATGCATTAAATATATTTAGCCAACAGTTGGCATTTTTCTCGCTTTTAAATGAAGATTGCAGTTTGATATCTCCTTTTTTTTTAATCTCTTTTTCCAATTTTGCATCAGTTCAGTTGGAGGAAAAGAGAATAAAAAGGAAGGGAAAATACAGAATCTGAGGAAATTTTGGCAGTTGAGGTAATGAAAGAGATAGGAATGAAAACAAAATTTAATTATTTGTTGAGGGAGGGAGAGGTATCAATTTTGGGAGACCACCTCCAAAAAGCAGTGGAGACAGCCCTGATATTCTCCCTGCTCTGATATTATAGACATGATCCTTCCTCCTCCATCTCCCCCCCCTAAAAAAACCCCCAAACCCACAACTTTTCCCTTGGGAAGGTGGGTCACATCCAATTTTCCAGCACACAGACCTCACTGGGTGCCAGGTGTTTTTATTACTGGTTAGAAACAAATTCCCAGAAGCCGTAGGAATGCTGGATGAATCTCATCTTTTTCTCTTCCCTCCCCATTCAAATTCCTTTTATTGGTGTCATTTACAGGTTACTAACCAAGTTGAAACAGCCAGGCTGAAAGTCCAGCCGTTAAAAAGCAGCAAGGCATTCAAAGCCTGCTTCCCGTGCAATTTCTAAAGTGCTGCACTAAGGAAATGTTCAGGAGAGTGAAGCTTTGCCTTTTATGTATCCCAGCAGACTTACACTTTCTAATAGACCCATCTAAATCAACAAAGTATTCCCCAGCCGGGGCCAAGAGTCGGCGAAAATGGCTCGGAGGCAACTGATGCAGCCACAACTTTCCACTGGAAGTTAATGAACTTTTAAAAACATTTTGGAAAGTGATGTATGCACAGGGCTCCTCGGTGTATCACAGTTAATATAATGCGTTCCTGGCCCCGGGGGAGACCCTGGCTGAGCTGTCAGCTGTAAGGTTGTTCTTCTGGAGCTTTTTCTTTATGTATACAACCCTCTCTCTCTCTCCCTCTCTCTGTGTGTGTCTCTCTCCTTTTGTTATGCGGGGGAGGCAAAAGGCAGCCAGCTCCCTCTTGTATAAATTGTGTGCTTCAAAGAATTTGAAGGGCAAATGAACAGGGGGAAGGCAAAATCCCTGGCTGAGTGAACACAGAGTCAGGGTGCTGCCCTGGACGTCATCAGTGGTGATGAGCATCCCAGGGATGTGGCTGCACGCTCGCCTGCACAGGAGTGCCTACAACCCTGTACCCACACACGGAACAGGAATCTCCGGCGTTAAGGGAGCGTTGCCTCATCTAAGTGGCCTCCTGCATCACAGCCCAGCGAGTCATGAACTGGGGCACGGTGGCTGGGAAGCTGCCCGGAGGAAAAGGACCTGGGGCTGGCAAACAGCCAGCTGAGTATGAGCCAGCTGTGCCCCGGTGGCCAAGAAGGCCAATGGCACCTGGCTTGTGTCAGAAATAATGTGGCCAGCAGTGAAGTGATTCTTCCCCTGTACTTGGCACTGGCGAGGCCCCACCTCGAGTGCTGTGTTTGTTTTTGGGCTCCCCATGACAAGAAGGACATTGAGGGGCTGGAGGAAGTCCAGAGAGGGACAACAGAGCTGGGGAAAGGTCTGGAGGACCAGGCTGATGAGGAGCAGCTGAGGGAGCTGGGGCAGGGGCTCAGCCTGGAGAAAAGAAGGCTCAGGGGGAACCTTCTCCCTCTCTACAACTCCCTGACAGGAGGGTGCAGCCGGGTGGGGATTTGGCTCTTCCCCGGGGCAACAAGTGACAGGATCAGAGGAAATGGCCTTGAGTTGCACCAGGGGAGGTTTAGATTGGATATCAGGAATGGTTTCTACGCTGAGAGAGTGATCAGGCATTGGAACAGGCTGCCCAGGGAAGTGGTGGAATCACTGTCCCTGACAGTGTTCAAAAGGCACATGGATGTGACACTTGGGGCCAGGGTTTAGTGGTGAACACAGCAGCACTGGGGTAACAACTGGAGTCGATGACCTTAGAGGTCTTTTCTAACCTTAATTATTCTGTGGTTTGGCCTTAAGAAACCCAAAGACCCCCATACAGGAGTCCTTCCTGGGATACTTCAGGATGGCCTGAAGCTCATCAGTTTTGTTTTACTGTGGTCCAGAAACAGCTGCCAGACATTAAAAGAAGTAAGGAAAATGGGAGGTCACAGCCAAACCCTCACTGGTCCATGAGGCCACCACTGCTCCAGCTCCATCCTTGAATAGGTTCTCCTCAAAGTTACAGCTGGAGAGAGCTCAGTCCACCATCTCTCTCCAGACAGCCCAATGGTCTGCTGTCTTCAGCCTCAGGGAGCTGAGGTCTAGTTTGGGGGTGAATTTATTTGATTTCCAGATATGATCGTCCATCTCTGGGTGTCTCTCTGAACTCTTCTTCCTACCTGACTTCCCAAAGTGTCTGGACTCAGCTCAGCTCTCTCCCAAGACTGTATTTTCCCTGTCCCAGCTGTTATTACCTACCTTTCTAGCTGCTCTGAAGATTATCCTTCTTTTTTTTCTTTCCCCCATGGAATTTCCATGGTGAGAGCTCATCTTGAGAGGTTATCACGATGACCCTGAAGTCGTTCCTCAAGACACTGCTTTCAAACACAGAGCTGGCTCTTCTGTAAGCACAGCCTTGCATTCTTCACTCCCAGAGGGATTCCCTTCAATTTAGCTGGGCTAAAAGCATCCTGCTGAACCATGGCCAGTTAAGTACACAATCCATATCTCTGAGTAACCCGTATCTTCCTCATTCTCTACCCTGCAAATTTCTGTCATCTGTAACGCCATAAACTGTTCCTCACCCCTATATATTCTATATCCCTGCAAAATGACCTGTACAAAGCTTTAAACAGGTGGAGCAAGATCAATCTCTGGGGAAACCACCTCAAAATAGCTCTGTTCTTCAGAGCCATGGCATTAATGGCTTTCAAAATGCAGCAGAGAACCGGTCCACCTATTGTTGACCCCTTGATACAGCAAAATGTACACTTTGAAAATCAAAATGTCATCGACTCTCATGGGTGATATTCCTTGAAGGATTTTTATCAGCTACATCTGTGCTGTGGTTTAACCCTGGCCAGCAGCTTAGCTCCATACAGCCACTCATTCCCTCTTTCCCTCCCTCCCAGTGGGATGGGGGAGTCAGAAGAGTAAAAATGACAAAACTCGTGGGTTGAGATAAAGACAGTTTAATAGGTAAAGGAAAAGCAAAATAAGGAATGAAATCACTGCTTCCCACTGGCAAGCAGGTGTTCAGCCAAGCCCAGAAAAGCAGGGCTCCATCATGGGACTTGAGAAGACAAATGCCATAACCCTGAATGTCTTCTTTTCCTCCTCCTTCCCCAGGTTTATCTGCTGAACATGGCACTGCATGGTCTGGAGTGGCCCTTGGGTCAGCTGGTGTCAGCTGTGCTGTCCATGTCCCCTCCCAACACCTTGTGCACCCCCAGTGGGGCAGTTAAGGAGCAGAAAAGGCCTCAAGGCTGTGAGAGCCCTGCTCAGCAATCACAAAAACGTTGGTATGTTATCAACACTGTTTTCATCACAAAGCCAAAACATGTGACCATAAAAAAAATTAACTCTATCCCAGCCCAAACCAGCACACTTCCTCCACCCCAGCCAAGGATCACGACACACCAGCAGGCTGTTCCCAGCCTGCCCTGACTGACTCCATCTGAGAGGCATTCCAAAGTTTCCCCAGTTCCGAAGGAAGCTTTGCTAATATCTGGCAGGCAAGCAGCGGAGTGAAATCAATAGGGGGATTGAAGAAGATTATGGCTACAGGTCATTTGTTTACACAGCTTTGCTGGTGACCTGACTAGGGAAAAGTTAATACAAGCCTGCAGTTTGGGAAACCAGAAAATATTCCCATGTTCAAGGAGTGCAGGAGTCAGAGCCTGTGAAAAAGGACACATTGAAGGAATGTCCAGGAGAGGGATATTTTAGCTTTCCAGTGTTAACCATTTTATGCTGGGTCAGAATACGATCCCTGAGCAAGACTTCAGCAACAAACCAGACCCTGCTTAGGGTATTCTGCTTCAAGGGAGTTTTCAATAAGAAAATAATCCCTTTTTTTTTTCTCTTAGCAAGCTGTGCAAATACGAGACATTATTTAGACATAAGAATTTTAATTAGAACCTCTATCCAACCTCCTACTGCATTCACTGCGCCACTGCGCTCACAACATTCTCCACCTCTCCAGAATGATCACATCCTACTGTGTTTTTCAGAAGTTTACATGAAATCTGCTGTCGCAAATATTTTTCTGAATATGAAACATCTGGAATGGACAAATAAAGCAGAGTTATGGAACATCCCTTGTACAACACACTGTGCAACGATCCAATAATCTAGGACTTGTCTGTCTCGGAAAGTCACTGGGGAAAATGCAGGGATGTGATGTCTAAAAGCTCATCAGTTACTCAAAGAAGATAAACAAGGACCAGGTGTCCGTGGTCTCCACCAGTACAGGAATTAGAGACCAACGAGCAGAACTAACAGGCAGATGTCTTAAACAAACACGAGGATGTGGTTCATTAACCCACGCACGGTTGGGCTGTGGAGCTCCTTGCTGCAGGATGCTGCGGATGCTAGAGAGGCACAAGGGAAAAAGGAATTCCTCAAAAAGGAATTAGGCAAGTTCTCCCAGATAATCCATCAGTTACTGGAGCTAAAGACACTGCCTCAGAAAGACTCCATACAACATACCGCTAAAGCCTTCAAGTGTCCAATGGAAATATTATATATATTTTTCCTATTTTTCAGCTTATATTTTCCTGTTTTGTTTCCAGCTCTTTTCATCTAGATGGGCTAATCCAGCAGTCCTCAAGCATTTTTGGCCTATTTTACAGTTTGAATTCAATTTCCCAGCAGGATTTTGGTACTCTTAGTGAAACAAATTTTGCCATTACCAAGAGAGTAGAACAAAAATCTACCTAGCAGGCTAAGAAATCTCCATGGAGAGAGAGAAGGAATTATATTCCTATTGTTTTCATGAACTCATATGCCAGGGGGCACGAGCTGCTGCATAAGGCTGGAGAAATTTTAAAAACTAGATGCATTCCTCAAAGTCTATCAAGAGACCTGAAAGACAAAGCTGCAGACACAACTCTGTGGATGAGGAAGGTACTAATCCACCCAGAGCCAAACATCAGGGAGGTGAAAGAGCCGCTTCAGAATTCCTTTATTTCTCCTCTCTTCCCTGGGCATCTGCAGGGGACCACTACGAAAGCTGAGATGCTGCACTGGTGGGCCTCAGATCAGACATTTAAACCTGCCCTGCTCCTCAGCCTGGAAGAAGATGCCCCCCAAAGGGTTAAGAGTTGTTACTGAGCAGCGATGCTGTTTTGGTGCCATATGGTCCTCATCATCTCCCTGTTACCAAGGCAGCTGCAGCAGAGGCACCTGCACACTCAGCCCCTCCTGCTGCAAGTGCCCAGGGACAAACCTGAGCCTACCTGCCTGCCAGGAAACACAACACCAGGCATCCAGCAGGACAAATGTTCAACCATCACCTCATTGCCACGCCAGGGAAATCGTTGCTGTCACCAGAAATTGACTGTAACTCTTCAGGCCAAAGTTAGCGCTAAGAAAGTTTTGTTACTGTCTTCTTGGGTTGTTCTTCTAATCCCCAGGTCTTGGGGACCACAGACTATTGCACAATATTTTCCTCAGTGTTTTTAAGTGAAGTTTGTGAGCAACTAGATTCTCAAGGACGAGGAACCTTGACATTTTGATTTGCGCCCCTATCTCTGTGCTGCTCTCTGAAGGATCATCACAGAGGTTCCATTCACTGGCTTCACTTTGTGTCTTCCAAGGAAGAGGCAAGTCAACATATTTAAAATGCTTAATTATCTCCACAGAGAACCATGTTAATATCAAATCCACTTGTCTACTCTGGAGCATCATGAACATCTTTGCAAGACTCCTCTAACTGTTTGTTCACTTGATGTAAAATTTCAGGTTTTTGAAGCCAGGCTCATCATCTGTAAATGGCTCACTCTAGTTCCATTTCATCCCAAAAGAACAACTGCATGGCACAGCATATCCTCTGTCTGGCAAAAGAGCTGCCTGGGCTGAGCTGAAGATGATCCCTGGGCTGGGATGGCTTGCAAAGGTTAATAGCAGAAAAAAAAACAACAGTTGCTGAGGAAATCTAGAGGTCTCAACCTGCGCACAGGAAATCCACAAGTCGGGGGGAAACAGAGGGGCAAATTCCCTGGGAAATTGCCGAGATTTCTTTATTAAGAGAACACGGTGTTGTGTATCTGGCTTTAGTCCCAGCACAGTGAGCTCTTTCAGAGGACTTGGTTTTGTTGGGAACTTCATTAGAACAATTTTGTTGGTGCTGGAGGGACTCGGGAGAAAGACTCAGGTGCCTGTGTTAGACAACTCAGCTGGGAGGCAATAGGCACTGGTCCTGCACAGCCAGCACATACAGACATGCTCTTCCTGATGGTGAAACACAGCAGGAACCTGAATCAGGCTCTCAAAAGGCTCCCTCCTTACTGCTGACCTGCCTGAGCTACAACTTGACACCCTGAGACCTTCAGACTGGCCAGGCTTATGGTTTGAGTCCTGTTCTGCAGCAGTCAGAGAGAAAACCATTCTCTGAACGTTTAGGCAGGGAAGAGAATTGACCATTTTCAGTTCAAGAAAGCATCACACATCACAGGGAAACATTGCAGAAGCCTTGTTTTTAGAAATCTCAAGGTTGCCCTCTGTCCTGGTCCAGTGTCATTCCGTTTTTCTCTCATGCAGAGGCTGATGTCTCTCCAGGAGCCTGCACCACTCTGCAGCTGTGTTTGCACAGGTCCAGGTCATACCTGCCAGCTCCACTTTGCCACCATGAGAGCTGCAGCTGGGCATCAATGCCAGCTTCTGGTCAAAATGCTACAAAATTTGGAGAAAGAGCCTGCCTTGGTAACCACTGAAAAGCCATAGAATGGTTTGGGTTGGAAGAGACCTTAAAGATCGTCCAGTTCCAGCCCCCTGCCCTGGGCAGGGACACCTCCCAGTAGACCAGGTTGTTCAAAGCCCCATCCAGGCTGGCCTTGAACATTCCCAGAGATCCGCAACTTCCCTGGGCAGACTGTTCCCAGTGTCTCATCACCCTTTGAGTAAAGAATTTCTTCCTAATATCTCTTCTGCCCTTTTTCAGTTTGAAGCCATTCCCCTTTTTCCTGTCACTCCAGGCCCTTGTCCAAAGTCCCTCTTCAGCTCTCTTGTAGCACCTTTAGGCCCTGGAATGGGCTCTAAGGTCCCCATGGAGTCATCTCTTCTCCTGGCTGATCAACCCCAGCTCTCTCAACCTGTCTCCAGAGCAGAGGGGCTCCAGCCCACTGAACACCTTTTTGGCTTCCTCTGGACCTGTTTGACCAGGTCCATGTCATCCGTGTATTGGGAACCCCAGAGCTGGATGCAGTACTTCAGAGGAGGTCTCACAAAAGCAATCTGGAGAGGGAGAATAAAAAATAGTGATCTCTTAGGGGCTCCTAGAGCATGCTATTGTATGAAGAGTCTAAGTTAAACACAAAGTGTAACTGTTTAATTAAGTCATGAGGGCACAGTTGACAGAGAGGCAGAGTGGTACCTTAACGGTGAGAGCTGACACTGGGTCCTTCTCTGCTTCACATCATGCTCAGGGTGAGAACAGAAGATCACACAGGCACTGGAGGAACAACTGCCAGGAACAGCACAGCTGTTGACTCCTGCATCCAGCTCAGGTTGTGATGCCAAAATCCATGGATGGATTAAATTGCCTTCAGAGTTTGCTGTTAAAGCTGTGTCAGTCCGATTTTTGCTTCAGGCTGGACACAGTTTGCCCAGGGGGGACACAAGTGAGTGTCTCCCAGATGGCCAGGTTGAACTTCTGCCTGAGACAGACTCTGTGCTTCTGGAACTGCACATCCCACTGTTCAGCTGTGGCTGTTGACAGCCTCACTGATAAGAAACCAGTTAACATCAGGGCTGGGAGCTACACACAGAATGGAGATTGCTTCAAAGCTGTGTGGAGACCAGAACCCTGCCTCCCCTCCCAGCACTGCACCCAGCCAGGTGGGCTGGGAGACATCGACCCAGCAAGGAGCAACGTGGGTCATTCAGGATCTGTCCCTTGGTGTGGAAGCATGAACATAATGGGATCTCCCTGACTAGCTGATTTTCCTCCAGTTCATCATGCTGTGGTCTTGGATCACAAAGGTCTCCTTTTTTTGCATGGTGTCCCCAAAAGAGCAGGCACAAACCCTCCAGTCTTCACTGCTGAAAAGCAAGGGCCAGCGCCCAAAGCCAGAACAGCTCTGGATCACACAGTCACAGAACCACAGAATGGTTTGGGTTGGAAGGGACCTTAAAGATCACCCAGTTCCAACCCCCTGACATGGGCAAGGACAACTTCCTCTAGAACAGATTGCCCAAAACTCCATCCAACCTGGCCTTAAACACTTGCAGGGATGGTGAATCCATAACTTCTCTAGGCAACCTGAGTGTCCCAGCATGACCAGACTACCTGTAGTTGGATGCCATTGCAAACCCAGCCACACTCTCATCGCCCTTAACTGGCCAGCTGTAAACAAAAACCTGCTAGAGCTGCCCTGTGCTCCTTGAAGACACTTTTCTTTGGCAGTGGTTGCAAACCAGCCATGCCCACAGCAGAGCAGTGCAGGACAAGCTCACCCAGCACCGTGTTTTGCTCAGCACAGACATTTCTCCCTTGCTGCGGTCTCGGTGTCAGGATCAATCAGCTCTGTGTGTGTTTGTGTGTGTGTGTGTTTGTGTGTGTGTGTGTGTGTTTGCACACTGCTGTGAAGAAAACTTTGACTCCTGTGAACACAGCCGCTGCTGCCGCTGCGGTGGCTGAGGGAGTGATTTGCTGTCACTCACCACTTCAAGCACACCACCAGCAAACAAGCCTGGAAAGTGCCAGGGGCTAACAAACCACTCCAGATCCTGCAGGAAGCTGGGTTACCTTCACAGTGCTGTGTCCCACCGCTGGCTCTGTTAAATACTGCGCTGAGCACTTCAGAAAGGAGGATTTTTGATGCAATCAAGTGCAGGCAACAGCACCTCAGAGGGGTGAAACAGCCAGGCTCTGCCTGACCTTTCAATCCTGGGTGACTGCAGCTGTGACTCTGGAGCAGGATGAAGCCAAAATAGTGATTTTCAGAAATGTTTTGCTGATAACAGCGGTCGGTCTAAGTTGCTGAATGAATGCAGACACTGGTGCCCCGCTTCCCAGATAAAAAGTGATTAAAGTCTCCTTAAGAGCTTCTAAATCTGCTCTTCAGAAATTCCATTAAGCAATCTAATTAGCTAATTCTATTAACTGATTAGGTGATATTAATTAGTTAATTTAGGGGGGAAATTTATAAAGCTATCGAAGGAAATACAGGAAAAAGAGGGGGACTTTCGGCCAAGAGCTTCCTTTCTTCACCCCCACAGCGCCTTAATTAGAAATTTTAATTAGCCATATGCTGGGGGTAGGGAGTCGCTAATGGACCTCTGCTCTCCCCATCCTCTCTCCTGCTAGTCATGTGTCTACTGGTAATTCATGGTGTCCAAAGCAACAGTGGAGGTTGGAGGTTTGCATTTTGGGTATGTTTTCTTCCCTTTTAGTCCAGGCTGCACTGCACAGTGCACCAAACTATTGATTTAGGGGATTAAAAAAAAAAACAAAACAAAACAAACCTGGTGCTTAGGGCAGAGCATCATGGGGACACTCTGGGGGACACATGGACCCCTGGTAGCCTCCAAAATCGTTTTTCAATTTACAGTAAAGGCCCTGGGAAGCTGGCAAGGCTCCTCACCAGCTTTACAGGGGAAAAGCCCCAGGCTGGGAGACCCCAGGCTTCAATTCACACCACTGCACAGAGTCTCCTGCCAGAGCACGTGGGTGGTTTGAAACAGGGGTGAGCCAGTTTCCAGGCACGTTCCCAGAGGTCCTGGGTGAGGACTCAGTTCTGGCAGCCTTTTGCAGCACTGACCAGATTGGAAACTTGGCCACCACTGCTGCTGATACCATGATTTCAGCTTCTGATGAATACTGGCAGTGGTGCAACTGAGCTTGCAAATCCTCCTGAGCCGGGAGGGTGTACAGGACCTCCAAACATGCCAGAACAACTCTCACTGTACCCCAGGTACACGTGAACCCAACATGTCAGTCTGTCACCAGTTCCACACAGACCTAGCAGGGGGAGGCAAGAAATCTCTCACACAGCTTCAGCGATTTCTCCTGGTGGGCACCCATGGAGAAAAGGCTCAGTGTGCTCCAGGCACCTCTCTAAATATCTGCTCTACCTCTGCTTTCAGTGTCCTTTCTCCAAACACAATGATTCATGAAGGGATGGGAGTGGGTACAGTACCACAGAGTCCCCAAACTCTCAGTGAGGTGCCAAGCTAATTGCATCCCAGCCACTTAAATAAGACTCCCACATCCGTTAGCTTTAATAACCCAGGAGGGCAAGGGCAGAGGTTGGGGAGCTGCAACGTGAGGGACAGGGTGAGGGTGAAGTGGCTGTGGAGAAGGTCCTGCCAGTCAGAACCCTTGTACTTGGATCAGAGGTTTCTTGGGACAGAGCTGCCTCATGCCTCACTTCTGCAGCACTGTGAGAGACTCTGCTCTGCGATGAGTTCTGTCACAGAGAAAATGCAAATGAAGTCCTGGACCGTGGTGGCTCTGTTAATACTAACGCTGGCAGCGTTCCTGCTAAAAGCATCAGTGCCGCTGCCTGCCTCCTCCCACGCCCACCCCTAGCAGGTTTCTGAATCCAAGAGCTGTCAGCTTTTAGTGTAAATTTTGAGGCTTTAAGCTCTCCAATTATGCCTGCACCATGCTTTCAAGTCTTCCCCAGCAACCGTCAGGTTCACAAGTTTGCAAAGAGGAAGGTGAGGACTTGTGAAATCCCAGGAACTGGGGAGAAGTCCCCAGGATGGTGTGACTCAGCCAGGAGCCCTGGCAATGTTACACTGCACTGCCTTGCATCCTGATGGAAAAAGGAGGTTTGTGTCTGTCCTGGCAGGGAAAGGAGCTGCCCCACAGCCTCCAGATTCCCAAAGTGATCTCCTCTGCAAGACTCATCTCCTTGCATGACTTCATGGCCTCAACCACAAATTCTTCCTGTGAAGTGGAAGCTGTATCTCTCACCTGGGGTTGAAGCAAAGTGATTTCCAAGCTATGGTCCTGCTCCATCCCAAGGCCATCCTGAGACACACTTCAGTATGGAGCTAGGTCTGGACTTCATTTGAAAGGTGAGGAGCCACCCCAATAAATAAATATTGCAGAGGCTCTCTGATGAAACCAATTCCCACCAACTGTGGTTTGGTCCAAGCCAAAAACACATGGATTTCAAAAAATATGTGGTAAAGTGACTGTTTACTGCCTCTCCTGAGGAGATTCAGGGATTGTTCTGCTCAGATGGAGTAAGTCCACAAACACTGCTTGCTAAAATCTCTGATAAACCCCTGGTAGGAGAAGCAGTGTGCACATCCCCTGTCTCTCATTGCTTTCTTGAAGGTATCATCTGTGCCAAAACGAAGAATTCCATGCCCACAAAGAATGGTCGTATATGGTACTGTACAAACCCAAAATGCACACGTGCCATGGCCTTGAGAGCCCTACCACTTTGAGATACTTCTTACCACTGGGCTGGGAATAAGGAAGCACAAAGAGTCTCCCAGCTCCTCAAGCAGTAAGATTCCTTTCCTTCCTGGCTGCCTGCTTTCCCAAGGCCAAAGAAACAATAATGAGCTGATTTTATTGTTGGCCTCAAACACACCCCTATCAATGAGTGCTATAAGGTAAATCTCTGCTGCCAGCCCACCTGCCTCCCAAGATACATCCTTGGAGCTTGCAGACCCAGGGAACAATGCTTACCTTCCCACCACTTCCCTCACCCTCCTGTCAGTGTAATGGCAACAGTCTGGGGGCAATAAGGACGAGGACAGAAGAGTTCTTGACCTGAGCAGCAAAAAGTCCACAGTAGAGAGCTCTGGGGCTGGCCCCATCAGGAATTATGTGCACAAAAACTCTGAGCTGGAAAAGGGCAAATTTCGAGCTCAAACTGTCAGAACTGGGCACCAGAACTGAACTCGGCTGCATGCAGAAGGCATCAAGATGTTTATTACTACTTCAACCCAAAATTGTTGGGTTTTGCCCTGTTTCTTTATTCTGTGTCACAACCAGTCTACGCACACATCTAGGTCTGCTGAGTCTTATTTATTATTTCACAGGACAAATTATTTTCTTCCTCACAGTTTGTGGGCACAAGGAGAGCCCAGATGTGTTTTGTCCAGTCTGTTTCATCCTTCTTATCAAGTCTCACACAGAAATAAGCGCGTTTTTTCCAGTGGTGTGTAATTCCATCGTCATCCGCAGCAGAGGATGAGAAATGCCATCGGTTGAAAACGTTTTTCACATCTTTATGTGTCACTAAGAGCTGGACCATACCTGTAAAACCTCTGCTGAGAAGTGCCTCAAATTTTGCTTTCTGTGGAAGTAATGGAGGAGGACAGCAAGGATGTGAAGCGCTAAGTTTAGGTTATGGAAGGCTCCCATGCGGGAATAGACTGAATGGCTTTGAATTCTTCCTCTGAAAGGAAAGAATTCTCTGAGGATACGATATTAGAGGTTGTAAAACCATGAATAAGAAGGGATATATTAATATTAAACAGTTGTTCATTATTTCCTGTGCTAGAGGACCCAGGAGCACGCTGAAAATTTGCAATTAAGCACATTTCAGGCACAAAAGTAAGCACATTTTCCCAGTGCACATAGTCCATCCACAGAACTCATCGCTGCAGGATGGAGGCTAGGCCAAAAGTCTGTTTGGAAATTCAGAAAAATGGTGGATATATTGACCAGTGGCTACCAAAAACCTTGGTCTGGTAGCAGCCTTCAGTTTCAGGAGTCCTCCACTGCTGGTGACAGCAGAGGGTGGCTTTTGAGGGAGCCCGGAGAGGGGACACGGTGGGCTCTGTGGGCATCACCACCCTGCAGATCCAGTTTCTCTGCCTCACCCACTGCTCAGCCCGTGCTAATTGCAGCTCAGAGTGTACTTTTGCGAGGATCCCTGGAGCAGCAGAAGTTGGTACTAAAGTTCAGCTGTAACAGGAGCTTTGTTTAGCAGTGTTGGGACCAGAAGGTCAGCAGCAGCTGCTCTGCCAGGCTTTAACGCTTTGTTCACCTCCACACGCTCGCCGTGCAGAGTTTCCTGTTCCCCAGGCAGCACAAGGAAGAGGCTTCTTTTATTTTGTTAGCCCTATTATCCATCAATTTTAGCTCTGTGACAACGCCAGGAGGCTGGCCTGCCTTGCAGCTCTGCTGGGCTGTAATACAGTAGCCAGCAGCAGTTTTTCACTGCTTTTTCTCAAGCAACCCCAGTGGCACCAGGAAATTTCACAGCTTGTATGTTTGCAAAGGGCTGTTCAGGCGGTGGAGCTTCTCCAGAGCCACGGGGCCGCACCACTGTCAGGATGTTTAAATCAGGGTAAACCGGAAGTACTCGAATCAAGTCCCACTTTGCAGGAGATCAGTGATGCAGAGGGTTCAGCGGCTATTTCCCAGTGCAGATCCCTCCTAGTCTGAATTTTCCTGAGCATCTGCAGGGCTGGGGAGTGCATGTGTTAGCCTGACAGAAGTCGGTGAGAGTTCAGAGGTGACTATAAACAAGCAGAGGAATCTCTAGGGGGCCATTGTGTGGAGTGACTCAAGTGCACAATGGATATCCAGGAGTCCTGTGGCTGCCAGACCCCGTTCTGCATCCTGGCACCATCCAGGCTGCACCAGACAATGTGGTGGGCACAAGACCCTTTTTCAGCTCATCTATCCATCGAAGATATTCTTGTCCTTCTTAAAGGACAGTCACATCATTGATGCCTGCTGGGGATGGCTCCAGCCTGGGATAACCCCCAAACAGTGCCTGGGAATCACCTGGGAAATGCCAGCAGGACCATGCCAAGGGCCATCTAACAGCAGGGAGACTCTTGTGCTGCTGTGGGAGCCCAGGCTCAGGACCTGCATTGTTACCAGTCGAGATGCAGCTGATGCACCCACCTACCCTGGCTACTCTCAGCCCTAAAGGTCTCCCCCCAGACCACCAGCATTTGCATTTTCTGCAGCTCCTGAGCAGCCAGCCCAGCCATGAGCTGCACCAGAGCAGCCAAAGCTTCGGCTCAGCCCCCACTGCTCTGCTCCCTCCAGGGCAGCGCCGTCTGCAGCCCTGGCAGCACGCCACGTCCTGTACACACGGCCAAGGCATCTCAGAGAAGATAAAACTACAGCTTCCCAAGCACTCACCCACCCTGCCAGGCCCAGCGCCACGTGCCTCCGCACTGAGCTGCTCCCTGGGTCAGCTCGTCTCATATCACAGCTCTTCAGCAGCCCCTGCCTGGCCATTCAGCTACAGTCCCTGGAGTTATGGCTTTAAATTATACCGCTGTGTAATGCTGATAGCCTCTGCTTCCCCAGACTCATGGCTGAATGGCCATGACACTTTGACCAGAAACCTAAAGGAATTCCAATTTACTTAGAAATTGGCCCCCCTGTTCACCGGGGTTTGCTGGTGTGAAACTTCTCTGTAGCTTTGCCATTTAGTGCAAGACTGAATCAGTGCATTTAGACAAGAGCATCATAATGCTGGCCATGTCACACACAGGGTTTCTCACGTCACAACCTGGCAGTATTCACTGTCATCTTGTGACACAGCTCTGGGACATCTGTGCTCTTTTTGTAAAATGCTGCAGGACTCTTTGTGCCCACTCAGAAATGGCTTGAAGGACTTGGACAGTTCTGAATCACCAGCAGATGCTTGGCAATATTTCACAGGGGCTTGTGGAGTACATGCCATGCTCAGCTGGTCATTGTGTGGAGGCTGCTCCCCCAGGTCACCAGTCTTCCTGCTTGTGATCACATGAGGAAAAGTCTTTCACGTGCAAGGATGCTTCAGCATTTTCATTTCTGTCTAGATTTCTACCATAAGCATTTATCAGGCCAGACTTCCATGCCATCAATGGATTAGAAAAAAGAGCTACATGAGAGCGTCTTCAAGGGAACAGCCCCAAACAAACACTGCTGCCCATATGGAGAAGCTCAAGCAGCGTGGTACAGCCACAGCCATGGGGTCCCTGTGCAGCTATATCCCAGAAAATCTCCATCTGCCCACAGATGAATGCAAGGAAAAAGCATTTTACAGTCAGGTGGAAGCTGAAGCCATGGAGGGGAAGTGGGATCATGTGAAGTGTGATGAAGACATGTCCTCCACTAGCTCCATCTTGAGCAGATGTGGCAGTGGGAATTCAAGCTCTGAAACTTCACAACACACCAGAACAAACTCTCCATGGAGGTGAACAGCATTCAGCTGCACCAGAGTAATGTTGGGGGCCAGTTTTCACGTGTCATCCATGGAGGGCAGCAGGAGAAGGCAGATGTTCTCATCTGCTTTGAAACAGACCGAGCAGCGCTGGCAATTCCTGACGTGTAATCGAGGGCCAAGCCGAGAAATCCGATCGGTGCTGGGGCCTCCAGCTGTTCTTGCACTGCATCATAAAGCCTGCTCTGTACACCTGCTCACATAACCCGTTTCCATGGGGGGAACAGCCTCCCTGACCGTCCCCAGAGACCAGCTTTGACCTGACAGATGAAGCTGGCCAGCCCCTGTCATTGCAGCTGATATGGTTAGCATTGGCTTCCTACTGCTCAGGGTTTGTTAGCAAACTTCTTGCTTTTACAGAGTGAGTTTGGAGCCTTGGAACTCTCTTCTCCTTCGCTGTTCAGTGGTCAGTAAATCCACAGAGAGATGCAAGCCACGAGGAGGTGCAGACACACCTTTCTGCATGGGCGCTCAAGACTGGCTCCTGTAACACCGTGAGCTGGGATGGGAATGCAGCCAGGCCTGAACTCAAGGAACTTTCTCTCACTGTCCTCTAGAAACAGGCAAGGAGACACAACCACGATTTTCAAAGGCAAGAGTGACTGACTTTTCAAGAATATTTCAGGAACAATACTTATCTAGACCCAAGCACAGGTCCCTTATATCACCTGTGATCACCACGTAGCTCTTATTAATGACAGTGTCTATCAGGACAAAGCATGAATCCCTTCTGATCCTTGGGGTAAGCAGCAAAAGACTCAGGACCAAATGGAGGTAGATTTCTATCCCATTCTCACCTTTTCATTCTTCCTTTTCCCCAAAATTCACAGGAATGTTTCCATGGCGCAGCAACATAAAAGGGAATACAATACAGCAATATCCTGTGGAGAGGCAGCTGTAAGTCAATTATGAGCTACCTTTAAGCCAAGAAAAAGTCTCTGAATTTAAGAGGAGAGACACCAATGAAGTCCTACTGGGACAGACTCTACAAATAAAAGAAAGAACATTTTTGCGCAGTTTCTTTTGAAAAGCACAGAAGAGCAGCACTGGGCGGGAATAAAGTTTTCTCTGTGATCCACCAAGGCACTCAAAGACTCCAGAGGAAATGTACCCTTCTCCAATAAATGACAAAGGACCAGCATTCCCCCTTTCCTCACTGGTTGCAGATGCAGTGACCAACAGCAAGTCAGGGTTTGACTTGGCTATTCCATGACCCAGACTTTTCCAAGAGCTCTAGGAAGCTGTTCCCCAGCAGAACCTTCAGCTGGTCCATTCGTTACAGGTTCTTCTCCTGCCCCCATGGCAGGCTGGATTAAATAATATTAAGGATATCTGCTGCCTGTTGTTCTTTTTCTTTCATCCCTCCCCCAGGCAGAGACCAGCCTGGCAGGAACTCCAGCTCCCTTGCATTGTTCTGGATCTCCCTCAGGCAAAGAAGTGGAGAGGAGGCCTCCAGGTCACATCGGACAGCTCCTTTCAGCAGCGTAATTGTAAATATTTGAGACAAAAGCCTTCTGGATCTACTCAAACGGGGCTTCTGCCAGTGCAGAAAAAGACACACATGCCAGCGAGTGTTTTAACTCTGTGTCCTGGCTCTTCCTAACTCTCCAGGTACTGAGAGGGATGGGAGGTGACCTCAGGCCAAGCAAAGTCAGTCTGTGGTCTTTCCCACTGGAGCCAGAGGATAGGATCAAGCCTGGAGCCCCACAGTATCCAAACATGTGACAAGCACAATAAATGCATTTGCCTTCTCATCACCAGCTGCAATGGACCATTTCACTTTCTTGCCTCTGGTGCAGAGTCCAAGCCCCATTCCAGAACTCCGAAAGAGTTCTCCACCCAAACCTCTGAAATTCCTAAGGGGCTAGCAGCAAGAAAAAGACTCCACATCTCCCTGCCCTAAAACTAAACCGTGACTCTTGGATTCCTGCACACTACTTGCAAAGAGGAAAAAAAAATTGTTCCTTTCTAAGAAGAAAATGTGGTTGCAGCTCCTTACCAGATACAGGGGAGCTGCCATGACACTGGTTTGGATAACAGGATTGGCCTCCCTTAGCCTGGATCCAGCCTTGCACCCTCAGGATATACCATTCCTTCCAACATGGGAAGTTAAGGCAGCAGAGAGAGGGAGCAGTTCCCTGTGCATGTCCCATGTGCCTTTGACAACCAGCTTCAACTCTCCCAATAACTTTCTCCTGGTGTCTTTCCCTTGGTGAGACGTAGACCTTGTACCTTGTCTGGCCCTTGTCCCACTTGTTTCCCTGTCCCTGCAGCATCAAAAGGCATGCCCAGAAGTGCTGGCAGTGCAGTAAGAGTGCTTCCTATTGCAGGGCAATTGATTTCGCTGTCACTGATGCAGACAGCATCACTGGGGACTGAAATAACTTCAAACCAGCTTAATTGATGAAGCAAAGCAGCTGAAATGGATATTAGGACCGTGTATGGGCCAGAAGTATGAAAGGCAACGAGCATGGCAAAGCACATGAATGCCTGCCTCCAGCTGTGCTGAAGGGAGAGGAATGACAGGAAAACAGGGAACTTTTCTCCTCATTTCATTCAATCTCAGCTTCACAGAACTGGAGAATAATTTGGGTTGTCAGGGACCTCTGGAGGTCTGCAGCTCAGTGCCCTGATCAAAGCAGGTCTGGGTTCAAGGTCATCTCCAGTTGTTCAGGGCCTTGCTCCATTGAGTTTTGATTCTCTCTGAAGATGCAGACTGCTCACTCTCCCTGGGCTTCTCTTCTAGTGCTTCAGTGCTTTCATGACAAAGATGCTTTTTCATATGCCCAAAATGAATTTCCCCTGATGCAGCTCATGCCCATTTCATTATCCTTTGTTGAACGTGTCTTCTCAATATCCCTCCTTTAAACACAGCAAAAAGCTGCCTTACCCCTTTCGCCTTCTCTTCTCCTGAGCTAAACATTCCTTTTGACCCAGAGTTAAACACTTTGACTTTTAAGTGAGAAAAGCAGCAGCAATGAGTGCTGGATTTCGGTGGGAGGGGTTGATGTCTCCTACCCTTCCAGCCACTCTTTGCTTTCCAGCTGAAACTGTCCAGCAATTTGCAGTTTGAATGTGTGAATGTGCTTCTGATGACCAAAAGTCACATTTCTCATCAAACTGAATATTCACTAGGAAAAATATACCCAAGGAAAATCACTAGAAATTGGGTTTCTTTGAAAAATTTCACCCATTCTCAGCATCCTCCCCCTCAGCTCTCTTGGGTGTTAAATATTAAAGTAAGGACTTGGTGGTTTTGATACAGAAGTAGTAATTCTCTGCCTGAGGTATTTCCTTTCCTGGCTCTCCTCCCTTTCAACTCAGAGTGATTTTTTTTT